>JACCPG010010920.1:0-66702 GCA_016069955.1 Drepana arcuata | reverse complement strand
CGTAAATACAGTGCCAGCATACAATGAAAAATGTGAAGTTAGAACAACCAAATACAATTACATTTATGTCCAATTAGTTTTCCAATTACACCAACATCGTTAGTCATTCGTACGCCCAATTTAATGAATTCAAAGCTTGTGCATTTTCTTGCATCTTGTAAAATATATCATAGCAGGGGTAGCCTGGTAGGCACGAATGCTGGTAGGCAGAGACGTGTCTACGTTACTAGTTCCCATACATCTTCGTTTGTGTCTTAAGCGTATGGAGGTTTATCCACGATGTTTTCCTTAACCAATGTTTCATACCCGAAGCACATTACCCGATGGTACGGTTAAGGATCGATATCCCAGTCTAACATCTCAGGGACCCTTGCATGTGGCAGTATCGTAAATAATATTGTAAAAGGACTAACTGGTTATACGAAGCATCATTAATTGATCGATAGTATTAAATATACACTTTAGTCTGAATTCTAGAACTATTCAGCTATGTTCGTCCCACGGCACTTTGAAAAGTTTGGAACCCATTTTCAATAGACTATTTATTAATCACCATAATTTCTCGATTTGCAAGTAATTAAGACTATACAGTGGAGGTGAACCCTGTAAGAAACGTTTCAGAAGTCGTCCATTGATCACTAGATGGCGCTAAATTGAAACAAGGTAACACTTCGGTATTACAGTTAAATATCGGAGGTGACCGACACTTAAAGAAGACTCATGACAGGTGCAAAGCCCCACGAGCATTGAGATTTTTTATAACACTAAGGTGGCAAGCAAGAACGCGGCCTGCCTGATGGTAAGCGGCTACCATCGCCTATGGACGCTTGCAACACCAGGGGAATCGATCGCCCTTGCCGACCCTGAAGGAATCTCCTCACACCCTACTCCTCCTCCTCCTCAAATAATTAAATCCTCAAATAAATTCTTGCTGACGACGAAAATTTTTCGAACTGGTACTTAGTAATTATGCAATATTTTTTCAATTCTTACCAGAATCTACATTGGATAAATGATTTTTATTATAATTTTTAAGAAATAGCTATTCTTAAAACCTTGATTAAGTACTTTAATTCACTAGATTGCTTTATCTAGCCCCGCTTTAGCGTCACAAACATATAACAATTCGAACATCTCATACAAGCATAGGTATTAGGGACAGATCTTCACACCAATATACATACATATCTGAGTTATGTATGTATGTATATCCAAAACCAATGCGATGACCAAAATAAATACGATAGTGTGTCGGTCTATTACGTATTTTTTTTTTATTTGGAACATGACAACAGAATAAATCTGCTGAGGCGATCCTGATGCCATGGAGTGGGTCCCACTGGGGTACCCACAGATATATTTTAGTGCCAACGTGACAGGTGGCACGTCCATCGGCGTTACTCGACTCACTACTATAGATGCCTATGAAATTCTACTCAAACGTATGGATGTTTCCTAGTGATGTTTTCCTTCACCGTAAAGCCCAGTGTGTTTCTAATCTCGGTACTTAAGTTCAGAAAACTCATTGATACCATCAGGAATTCACAATTTTTATTTTGTAAGCGCTACTCAACCAATCCGGCGAAATGGAAGTATTGATCGTTAAGTTTCCTAACGGCTAGATATAATCGTACTTATCCTCCTTACAAGTAAAAGAAAACTGATTGAAAATGCAAAAGCTTATGGCACATATGAAAGAGCAACGGAACACAATAATGAAATGAGGTTAATCACAACAAACAAACAGTGTACCAAGCACGATAATCATTGTCATGACTTACAAGCAGTTGTTGAAGGCCTTGTTGCTGTTGTTGCTGCGGACAACATTCAATTAAATTGGCTTCGCTGGCTTACACTTAATTTTGAATGAGGCAAAGTACGTTTTTGCTTAGCATGTTAGTTATGTCAGGTTGTGCTACACTGTCGATTTATTTTGATTTCACTATTAAACTATGAATTAATTAAGTAATTAAGAGCTTAGTGTGAACAATATACAGTCCAAATTGCATTACGGATTACGCAAGTTCGTAATTTACGGATAAAACATCACTAAAATTAATTATGTGTTATTTTATATTTGGTGTTGAATATGGATATTTGCAGTCTTAAAAAAATAATACTTTTCTTGAAAACAATTGGAAGTGGGTAAGTCCATAATAAATTGTATATTTTATAATTTTAATGTGAGCTGACCTTACCTCATTTGACTTTGAACTGGAATAAATTATTATGTTTTGCTCACCAAAAAACCATTGTTATCCATTTATCCATTGTTACATGATAATTTTGATCAAAAACGAATAAAAGGCTTATCCAATAAAATGATTATGAGCAAGCTAATGAAATACAAACTAGGGTGGGTATAGGGTAACTTACCCCGATAATAGCATTAAGTTCAGTCATGGTTACTTGTTTGGCTCTGTCCACTGCAGATGCTACTTGTTGTTGATGCTCCTGCGCCAGAAACGGGAGCACTTGCCCTATTATTGCGCTAAGTCTTTTTGCTATCTCTGTCTGTAAAATAAATTAAAAACTTGTTACTAACATTAACCCTGTTATTTGATAAAGTACATTTGGAGAAACACAATAAACACATCTCAGCTTCTCACAAGGGTCTCCGAAGAGGTAGGCAGAGGTGTGAAGATAGTAACCACACACCCACTTTCCGCTAGAGATATATTTGTGGTCCCAGTGTGGCAGATGGCGAGTCCAACGCTGTTACTCAAGCATGATACATACATCTTTGAATTTCTTGTAACATATGGATGTTTCCTCTCGAGTTCTTCCTTCACCAGAGAAACATTGTAACCAACTATAAACCAGCCCTTTATTAATTATGATATTAATTAATTCATTTAACTACTGTGCTGTAGACAGATACCAGAAAATCTAGTAAACTTATGGTGATGAACCTATCATCTGTCATACTGGCACTTACTTAAATATATCTAAGGGGAAAGAGGATGTTCTTATACCTCCACCTATCAGAGTCCAGAGAGAGTGGGAAGGGGTTAGTTACTAGAAAAGGTAAGTATTTTTTTGTTATCAGGTAATTCTTAAGACATAATCAAGCGGCCATTACTCATATGCTTAATCTTATTAATTGAAAATGTATAAGCAAAAATGTAGAATTAATATTAAACACAGATATAACAACCTCATGAAATTGTAATATTTCATTCTATATTCAAAAGTGCATCCATAGACTATGGCAACTGTTGACTATAAGATTACACCAGCATGTAATCTTATAGTCAACAGTTGCCATAGTTGTTATTTAGACATTATAGTTGCATAAAATAAAGTTTAGCACTATATTAATAAGTATGCTTATCCTATGTAGATAAAAATTTAAATATATCTAACCTGTTTATGCATTTCCACATTAAGGCCATATGACATTTCATAATACTGTAAAAAAAAAACACGAAATATTGTATTCTAACTTATAAAAATATAACTGATTAATCACCTATACATAGTAGATCTCATAGTAGCTCGAAACCTTATCTATACAAATGAGTTTTAATAAACTTTAATTAAAAATACTATAAATGAATATATATAATGTGTCCCACCATAAGGAAATATAGCATTGTGATGGAAATATATCTTTACGTCTTGCTACAAGTGTGTGTGGAGGTAGTATCCGCACCCACTTTTGCTCCATATTACATATGATACAACATAGAAATATCTAGGAAGAACCTATTCTGCAATAGGTGTGTCTGACCATATGTAGATAAGGTTGTACTGTATTTTAGACTCAAATAAATCATACTTCTAAGTCTGTAAATAAATTCGCCAACCAGTAATATTTTTTCTGATACATAATGTGTGCTTTGTGTATATGACTTCATACAATGGCTATTAATTTGAGCAAATAATAGTTATTGATATCACACACAATTTAATTTCATAAATCTTGTTTGGAGCACTTGAAACACTAAACTGTTTACTACTGTGGCCTTGTCATAAGCCAAATATTTAAACAATACAAAACACTCATCACAGCATTATCATTATTTGTGTAGAATAAACAGTTATCTTCATATTTGCTTGCAAATCAAGATTATGAGCCCAAATAACATTTGTGTATAAAGCAACATTATAAAATTCAATTACCATTACATAGTGCCTTTGCATTTCTGTTTTCTCACTCGCAAGTTTTTCACATTCCAATTTTAGTCTGTAAACAATTAATTACAAATGAATGTACCTTATAAATTTGTAGTGTAGTTATTGTTCAATATTTACTTAACTGTTAGCAATGAAGACAATACTTACGTATGATACTGTGCTTGTAAAAAATTGAATTCCTCTTTTATACGTTCTAATGTGTCAGCAATTGTAAACTTTATTGGCCCTGCTGGTGGCTGTGGACCCTGTGTGTACCAAATATAACAAGAATGTTTTAATGTCAATACAAAAAGGTGGTAAATAAGAACCTGGCAGGCTATACCCGGAAAGAATATTTAGAAAGTGAAAAAAGACGACAAACCCTGATTGCAGCCGCTGGATGCCGTGCCGCCGTTGGATACATAGCGACAAATAATCACCTCAAATTTCAGTTATAAACAATCAAATATTGTTCTCTTTCGATCCGTTTACTAACACCATCAGCACCATTTCATACAACGCCGTCCACCGTTGCTATAATACATCAAACACCGGGGACACTGACTTACGCGCTAACGACAATGATATGCACAAACTTTGCCTTGAAACTTTTGAAATATCGGTCATTATATTTACATAAACAACTTTTAAATACTATTATCAATCACTGTGTAATAATGGTGACAACTGTGATCCAACAAGTTAAATCGTACAACAATCAACAGATTTTAGCAAAATTTCAACCATAATCCACGCCGTAATTTTTGTTCGGCTGTCTGTCATGTCATCCATCATCATTCGTCAAAAGAGGAATGACATTCTCGTTTTGAAATATTATAGTTTGGTTTAAGCGGTTGTTCGAAAATATTTTTGAAACTTCAAACACTGCAGTGTCAAGTCATGTGGGCGAATAGAATGTCACACGAAAGAAACACATAAATCTTCTGCTTTACCAAATGATTCGATAGATTCCAAGAAAAAATACTTCATAACAACATGGAATTTAGAATTTGTTCTTTAAGCTTATAAAACTATATCAATACAATTATAGGAGACAACATTTTTATTTTAAACATTATAATTATTTGTATAGCTTAACTAAGCTATACACGTTACGATATAAAATTATAATGACCTATGAACCTATTCACCTCTGCCTGTGCCTTTGAGGGAAGGCGTGAGGATTTATTATCTATCATTATTCTTTATTTCAAATTTATTATCATTATTATTATAAAATACAATATAATTTTTTTTACAGTTGGCTAACATAATCCTTCAGGTTGGCAAGTGGCAACCGATCTTACAAATGTCACAAAACATTGTCTGTGGTAATGATGAGTTTTAATGGCAGAACTGGCAAGTTGTAGTCGCGCTGCAGCTGTTTGACGAGATTACGCTGGAAGCTAGCGGTACCGGAGTGTTTTGAAATAAACATATTGGTTGCTTTGACCTAAAACGGGCTTCAGTGCATTTTTAAATGATCATTCAAAGAAGAAAGTGCTGTTCCTGAAGTGATAATTAGTTTTTTGTGAGTTATTTATATTGCGAAGAAAACCATCATGGATTTCAAAACAGCCGTGTTCAATGCTGCTCGAGATGGGAATCTAACGCGACTAAAAGTAAGATATATAATAAGATATTATTATAAATATTAACACTTCAAATGGAATTAAAATATATAAAATAAAGGTAGGTCGACGTAGGTACGAGTTATAACATAAGTACGTCGTTTCCTCACTTTGTTTGGTTACTGTTTTATCTGAACTACCTACGTACCTTGTAATTTAGGTGTCCATTCTCAATTAATAATCTCGTTTTAACTTTAAACTTCTTTTTCAATTTAGCTTCTTTGTTGATACATTGAGAATCGTGTTATTGATTTGAAGTATGCACGTGAGCTCGCAATACCTACGCCGTATACGAAAATAAGTTTTATAATCCTCAATACTCGATACATGAGATGAGTGGTTGCTTAATTTTTCTCATTAGATCTTTTGTCCTACGCATTAAGGACACTTAACAGTTGGTTACTTACTTTTCAAAGAAATTATTAACATACATTTTTACGCCATCTGCCAAGGGTTCTCGAAGGTTTATGCATAGTTGGTGAGACAACATCCTTTTTTCGCCGGAAGAATATTTAATTAAGGTGGTAATTTGACACATGTCGAGCCCTTCTCAAGCATGATTAAACATTCATCTTTGCATTTAAGTAGGCTTAAGGCTCTCGATAATTTTCGACACCATAAAGATATGAAGCTAATCATAAGTACTTATCATTTTAATGAAATTCCTTTACTCATGTAGGTAATACATACATACATACATATCATCACACCAAGTCCCTAACGGGATAGGCAGAGAGTATAGAGCGCCAGGTAGGTAATACGGTGGATATTTAGTGTAGAATACAGGGAATCAATTTTCAGGACACATTTATGGTTAGTGATATTATAGGTGTTACAAATAATGTAACATACATACCTTACATTCAACAAATAAGTACTATTTTCTGATTATTACTGAAACATTTATCATAACAATACAGAAATATCAATGTGATAATACTTAAAGTACAGATAGGACCTACATGATACCTGTACATGATATCCTATTTAAATTATAAAAATGCGAAAGATTGTGAGGATCTTTCAATGTTTGATATATAACCATGCCAGAATGGCTGAATGGAATTAGAAAAAAATTGGCAACATCATAGATTATTACCTACATTAACTTAATATGTATGAAGAACAAAGTAAAGTAAGTACCTATATGTATTATTCCAGAGAAGTTTGTAATAAGTATGTATGTACTTAAATAATAAATAAATATACACCTTGAGACAATTCCACACAAATTGACATAGCCCCAAATTAAGCAAACCTTGTGTTATAGTAACTAAACAATAACACATTTACTTATATAGATATATAAATGCATATGACATCCAAGACTAAGGTAAAGATACTCTTTTTTATACCACTTGGCTGGCAAACAATCATGGGGCCTGGTGGTAAGCAGTTACCGCTGCCTATGGACACTTGCAACCCCAGGGGTATCACTCGCACGTTGCAGACCCTAAATACTCGTGTCAATCACACAAATATCTGCCCTCAGCAGGAATCAAATTGCAACCCCAAGTTTTGCTGTTAAAAGTTCTAACCACTAGACCAGACTAATACTGTAATGCAAATACTCAATACTTATAATGTAATTGCTCACATAGAAGCACCTTCCGGTGACATTAATTATATGTGGTTGAAACTATGGACAAAGCTAGTATCTCAACATTTCCATGATATGATATTATATATATGATGCAATGTTGCTTCTAGAACATTCTAGGATATTTGGTCTAGAAGTTAAGAGTTTTATTTTAAGAGTTAAGAGTTTTAACACACGTGATGTCAAGTTTCATGGTGATCTTGCTTCCCATTACACATACACACATTAATACTATTCAATTTGTAAATAACCTCAATCCTGAGAACGCTACATGCTGTATACATACATTTGTATGTTGTCTTTCCTATGACTGTATTCGTTAAAATTGGTTTGTTGCCCTATTTGAAAAAGTTTATCATGGTGCCTTAGAGCCACATGTATTTTAGGTGCCAACGTGACAGGTGACTAGTCCATCGCCGTTACTAAAGCACGACTATAGACTATACATACGTCTTTAAATTGCTTCTCAGACGTATGTAGGTTTACTCTCGATGTTTTCCTTCCCTGTAAAGCACGTGGTGTGACTCATTAGTACAGTCTGGTTTCTAACTTGCGATCTTTGTGTGGCAGGCAACTACTCGAACCACTTACCCACCACGTAGATAATATATTTATATACATTAAATGCTTGTGTTTTGTTTTTTAATAAAGATACTTATTCAAACAAAACCTGCTTACCATTTTCCACATGCTTGTCTGCCTCCTTAGTGGAATAAAAACAAGTTTATGATCACTTAATGTTAATCTCACATGTAAATACTGTAAATGGTGTGGCAATTTAATAACTCGAAATACAAAGGTTTTTTTTTTTAATGTTTGTGATTCATCATTCACGTTAGTACTTATTGGAATGTCGAAGTATTTAATAAATAATGAAAATATCCTCGTATATGTATAACCTGACAATAGAAGAGGTCAACAGAACTGCTGATGAAAAAAACAGGAAGTATGTTTCCACACAAAACCCGTGCTCTGTTGCTAGCGGACAAAACCGGGAATAAACAATGACATTATTTATGCGCACTGATTACTCACCGTTAGAGAGACGTTGCTCCGTAGGGAAAGTAGGTGGAGGAGCATTGACCCCATTCGTGGATTATTTACTAACAGGCTCGGTCTGGACGACGATCGTCTTATTAAACTACAAGTTTAAATTTTTTTTTATACTACAAGAGTGGCAAACGAGCGTACGGCCCGGCCCACCCGGTGGATGACGGTCACCGCAGCCTATTTACGCTTACAATACCACCGCTGCTGCCATCACAACATAACAATCCTCCCCAAGGAGCTCATTACTGGAAACCTTATTCGCCGTGTAGGAACCCAACACAACAAAATGTGTTATTTGGCTACGGACAGGTGTGATAAGGTGGAGGTCCTGCCCCAGTCGGGCAGCTCCAAATTTGAACGGGAAACCCATTATGCCCTACCTCTCTTATCTCCAATTACGCTCCATCATCCACATTTAAAAGTGTTGAAATTATATTTTCACATTCTACTAATATTATAAATGCGAAAGTTCGTGAGGACTTTTGTTCGTCTTTAATGCAAAAAGCTATAGAATGGAATGGGATTAAATTTGGCACAGAGAGATAAAACGTTACGCGGTTGAAACCGCACGTTTAGGTGTAGTTATAAGGCTGGCTGGTAGGTATGTTTCTGAGTTAATATCTTATTTATTGCAAACAAGCATGCGGTGAGCGCTTAACCTATGGATGCTTGCCACTTGTCCGTTGCAGACCCTCCAAGAATTTTGCACTTGTAGAATTTATGTGGACGACGTGAAAGAGGTGTGTAAGTCTAGAGGGAACTGGCGCTCTATATTCTGTGTCTACCCCGTTAGGCAATCGGCTTGATGATCATTATGTATGTATGAAGAATGTATGTACTCTATACAACGTCTAAACTACTTAGTCGTTTTCGGCAAGCGGTTAAGTGTTAAGCGTTGCAAGAAATCTAAGAAAACACTGGAAATTTCGAGCATCGAGCAACATATTTCTGTATTTGTCAAATGATTCGTCATTAGTTCTTTGGCGTGGTGCATGGTTATATAGACAGACTAATAATCTAATATTGGCCTGGGCTAACGTTTAGTCTTAAGTTTGTGTAAAGAGAAATCATATTTGTTTGCTCCCTGATTTCTATTCTCGGATGAATGCCTATGGGCGGTGTTACTTTTTTTAGTTGCTGCACGAAAGCATTCTAAAATAAAAAAAAAATAAGTTGTGCGCTTTCCAAGGAAGGCATAGAGCTATGTGGATCTGAATCGATATTGGAAACCAATTATTTGTAATCCTAGATTTTTTACAAGCATTTGTAGAACCTGACCATTCTTGTTGTTGTTTGTATTTACAGCCATGGGAACAGTTTCTTTTCAGTCCATTTTTAACGTGGCTCTTGGCATTTTCCCCAGAACTCGGGAAGTTGTTTGTTTGTTTGAACGCGCTAATCTCAGGAACAACTGGTTGGAATTGAAAAAATATTTTTGTGTTGGATAGTCCATTTCTCTAGGAAGGCTATATAACATCACAGTAGGATCAATAGGAGCGAAGCATAAATGAAGAATGTTGCCAGAACGGGAAAAATATTCCTTTTTGAGAGCTTCCGTTGCGTGCGCTGTCATATATGAGGGAATAAAATGAATGAATGAATGAAAATATCATATATGAGGGAATTGTTCCTCTTTAAAAGTTCTAAAAAAAGTCCGCGACAGCATATGTCTATCTTTTAAGATTGACTCACTATAACCTATTTTATGGCAATTAAGTCCGCGATGGGCTCCTAAACAAGCAACTGCAACTGCACACCGTGTGCAGATTGATCCAACTTAAAAGATAGGATAGCTTACATCACAATTGGACCCGATAGGTGGCGCTGCGATCGTGTTTCAGGAAATTTTATTTTTTCAACAAGCTGTCCAACTTTAAAAAGTTGGACAGCTTGTTTACTTTAAACCTAGTTAGGATTTCTAACTAACCAAATGGTAGTTACTTAATCTGTTGATGGTTTTGATTTGTTTTATTGGGAATTTAATCAAAACTTGATATTGTACTTTGATCATCAAATACAGTTAAATTAGTTGAGCTACAGCCCGGAGCAGTAGCAATGAATAGATCAGTCGTTGGAACCAATCGTGTTGCTTTTTGTTGTGAAACATCTACACGAGGCAACGAATTGGGCTCAGATGATGGACACTTGTTGGTACGTTGCTCTGGCAGATTCAAAATAAGTACGTTTACGAACGTATTTAGAGCGTTGCTTACTCATTCCAGATGCGTGAATTGTAACTTGCAATCGTCTCAGTTTACTCACAAAACGACGCGCTTAAATTTAACCGCTAATTCAGAACGGTGGTCAATCTATATTAACTGCTAAAGCGAACAATTATTTAAAAATATTGATAGGGAGTATTTAGTCCTACTGCCAGCCTTAGGGTTAAGGCTTATTAAATTGTAAATATAAAAAAGACGAACGTAAAAAATTTCCTCAACATGAAAATTTTGATAAAGCATAAAATCCAAATCTTCGCATGTCGTTGGTACACGTGTTTCTATATTTACGTACGAAGTTTGGAACAAGTGATTCTCGGTGCAGTTTTAGATTTAACACGCACAAACGTCGCTTTTCCTCTATTTCGTTTTGTCGTCGGTCATTGCCGGCTCTTTGTTCGTCAATGACTCAGTCGGTCACTTCAAGTCGTGCTCCTCTTTATGGCCTAAGCACGGAAGATGGAACCAGGAAGGATGTTTTTGTTGTGCCTTGATATGTTTTCCTAGTATTTAACCTTTGTCCGATGATTGTAATGTCAAAAAGTTTTTGTCCGTTAGTTGGACAAATGCCAAAATAATTTGTAACATTGTTCATTGAAATGCTTTCGTTTTAAGTTCAGTTTATTAGGTTAAATGTTGTTTGGATTAAGTAGTTATAAATATCTCGTTTGATTTAGATGCTCGACATGAATTTGTCGCAATTCTTTTAGCTAGCACGAAATCATTATTTGTTATTTAATTTTCTGTTCGTGTTCTAACAAAATTATGTTGAGTACAGTAATTCCGAATGGCTAATTAAATCGCCGATTAATTAACCAACATGAGCAAAAATCTTAGTTTTAATCGTATACTTAAGTAATTGCCTCGGATAGACATTGTATTTTGTTCATCCATTATTTCTTATTCTTACTTAATCAACTGTTTAATGTTAACTATCAACTAAGTAGGTACTTATTTCATTAGAAATGTATCTGTAATACTGGTCCACTTTTCAATTCTACGTATTGATTAAACTTCAGTACTGGATTCAATTACGCGTTCTTGAATTCCTATTGACATCTTTTTAAATTCTCAATTCCAATTTCAGTAGCTTATTATTTAATTTCTCATCACTTTAGAGGCTGTCTTTTCAACCCAGCAGGCTTCTGACTCCTTGACTATCGAACTTACTCATACAAAATTATTGGTCTATGTGCTTAACAACTTGGGGAAAATTATTACTGTATCTGTAGTATCTGACGAGACAATTCTTGTCTGCCATCTTCATTGTATGTAAAAACGTACAAAATTGAATTAATGAAATACGCAATTTACTCTGGACGCATGGTTGACTGGTTGTTAACCTCCCTCGTCTGCCCTTGGAGCTTTTAGGAGGTTTGGAGGTTTTAGCTGAATAAATACGACCTGAAATTTGAATTATTCGTGGAATATATCCTTAGTCCAAGTCGAACGTTTCCAAGGCATTGCGAAGTCGTTATTAGAAAGGTGAATGGACATGCTAAATTATATTAATGACAGAAGTTACCAAACGCTCATCTACAACTCTTTATGTAGCGCAGTAGGTATTACTCATTCTCTGAAGTTATGAAGATTGAAACCACTGTCGTGCTAGGTGTGAGACGAGCGTTACAAAATGCTAAAATGTTCTATGCTGGAAGAATTGCAGCTACGTTTCGCAATGCATCTTTGAAGTGTTGAGTAATTTACATTTTGCCAGTTAAGCAATGTCGACTTGGGGCCGCGGAAGTCTAGTATTCATAGTTTTCTTCAATTTGAAGGCGTTCTTGCTGAAACCGCAGGTGGCGCTTTAATTACATATATGATAATGCACAAAGAAGTTTTCAAATCGAATAAGTGTCTAGTTCCTGAGATAACCGCGTTAAAACAAAAAAAATCCTGCCGCTTTATAAGTATTGATATTTTCCTGCACTAGAATGGAGCATATGTTTTAACCTAGACCTTTAGCAACACATCGGTAGAAAACTGCATTCAATTCAATACAGTAGTTTTTGCGTGATGCTCGTACAAACATACAAACCGACAAAATTGCAAAGACCAAGCCACGTAGGAACAGTAGCAAATGCTACGAGAATTGTATTTGGAGGCCCCGCGCACCCATGTATTTAAAATAGAAGTTTTTTTATTACATTTAACCACTAAGGAACTTAAATTTACCATAAACTTGATAACTTAAAGCCATCCCAGGGCCCCTAGATAGAATTTGCCACGGGCATGGATAGACACTGTGATCCGTTATGATTACAATACTCGTTATTTGAGCGATTTCATGATAACAATTCTGACGTGCGGTTGTTCAGTGAAGAATGCGACTCTGGTCACACGATTTCAAATAATTACGTATCTCTGGTATAATCGATTAGGTTCACAGACAATTATATTACTTACCTTTTTTATCTGTCTTAATTATTTTATTATTTTGATGATAATTCCATGCGACTTGATCTCGATAGTATGACGTACCGTTCAACTGTAATATGAACTGGGTTGAACGGTACGTCATCCTATCGAGATAGGCAGTACCTAATTCGCTTTACCTACTACTAAGTTAAGTATTGTTAAATCCTGTATAGTCGTAAATAAGCGATGCTTAACTCCGAGGCCCGAGCTCATACATTACATACTAGCTGTGACCCGCAGTTTCTACCGCGCTAAATTAATCATAATATAATTACTGAATCCGCTTATACCGCTCAACCCGGTACGCTATTTGCTATATAGCATGGTTATATATAGCTTATTGCGTTCCTCAATAAATGTATATAATGCAAATTATTATAGTTATCTTATCCCGCGGTGTACATGTTAGTACTATATTTTTATTTAATGAGCGGGACAGTCTTATAGGCAATCATATAAGTAAGTGTATCTGTCTTTTTCGCACTTTTTAACAGTGACAAATAGCACGTCACGGTAAGAAGTTCTTTCAAAGAACCCAGTTGCTTTGTTGTTTCTCCTTTTTGTTATAAAGGGAAATCGTTTGTCTTTGTCTAGTTCACTTTCAATTAATTGCTTGACGGGTTTCTGAATTTCCTAATTGAATACCCTCGGGACTGCTCTGACTTAAATAAATTACTGGTTTAAACCACGTCCACTGCCGTCTGGTCTAGTGGTTAGAGTTACTGACTGCAAAATTTGAGGTCGCGGGTAGGACATTTGCGTGATGAACACGAGTATTTGTACCTAAGTCTTGGACACCCTTATGTAATATATCTTGACGCCTTTCCACAAGTCAAGGTAGTCCTTCGGGGACTTAATGGAAAGGCTTAAGGATATATTTTATATAACTTTTTTTTATTTTGTCCGTCTGTCTGTTTTTCCGGTTAATCTCTGAAAGGCTGGACCGATTTTGACAGGGTGTAAAAGGAGTAACTTAGACTACTTTTATTTTGAAAACTAGAACTTTTTTGTTAAATTCCACGCTGACAAAATCGCTGGGCACACAGCTCGTACGTACCTAGTTATAATTATTTTTAAATGCAGGCGAGAGAGTGAAAAAGTTTTCCGCCGCTAATATCATTGACATAAAAATTATAGATGTCGGAAAGCGTGAACGCTAAAAGAAAAGGAAGTTTGTTAAGAAGCGCTGGGCTCTATGTAGCCGTTACAAACACGGAATATATTATCACACCGCCCAAGCATAGCTGTTTACAATAAGCTGTTGACAATGAATGTCTATTTATTTACTGACAAAAGTAGTTCATGGATATTTGAGAGTGGTTTTTGTAGGATGGGACATAATATTAATTTCCATTGCGCATTATCAATGTAGTGCACTTGTTGATAACGCCGGTAACCGCTGATAACCTCTGCCTCATACATACCTTCATGCCACATAACCTCATACCATATCATGTTCTTTGTCTGTTATGTATATTTTTATATATTTTTTTAAATACATATTAGAACAGCCAGTAGCCAATTACCCTAAATAGGTAAAATTATATACACAGCATATATTGTCTTGAAGACTTGTAGAGATTCAGTTTGTTTATTGGTATGTTAAAACTTATTCGTTCGCCAGACGGAGAAAATATTAATCTCTAGCCGTTGGCAGTACTATTGTCCTGCCGTCTATGCTGTTGGAATTGAGCATAGAAGATATTCTTGATAGCAGTTATGATCATAGCTTGAGCTATTATAAATATAAAAAAATAATTATAAAATATTTCTTCTCCTATTAATAGTAGTAATGTGAGATGTGAGTTTTGTATGTTGGTTTGCTGCTTTGCTAGCTGTATACGAGGTATAACGTCTAGACCTTACACCCAGTAATATATATATATCAAGATTAAGTTCACATAGTTATATGTATGTATAAACGTTTATTTGCATAAAATTATGATGAAGAAAAAATTATTCAAATATTTTACACCTAAAGTCAATCGTCGATAAACTTGAATAAGCACGCACGTAACTTTTCCTTAACAGAATTAACTATAATAATCGGTACCTTTTCCCACTTTTTAATTATGAGCGATCACAAGGTAATGCGAGTCACGAGGAGATCTTGATTCCAACTTGTCACTATCGTTTTACACTAGGAAGCTCTGACTCTGACGTCAATCTGTACTATAATATAATTTATTAATTTTAACAAATAAACACCACCTGATGTTTGTTTGTTTGAGCCCGTTTATTGAGGTAAGTTACAATCATAATGCCGAGGAATCGGATTAGTAAGCATAAAGTTTATTATGATGTATATGAATTTAAAGCGGGGAAAACCGCGAGGCACCCCTAGTTAATTATATATACACATAAACACGCTTGCCATGCATCCGTCACGGTGCTTTGCCTCAGTATACAAGTGGTACTTTAAACATTGCACCTTGGATTTAATACCCGCTTAATAAACATCCTTATTTTTATTTTATTTACATATGTCTGTTATCGTTAATAATATAGGGGGCGTCCATAAATTACGTGAGGTGTATTTTTTAATTTTCTGTCCCTCCCTCCCCCCTGGTGAGATATCGTGAGATTTTATTCAACCCCCTCCCTCATCACCCAATCTCACGTGAGATTTTCAAAATGTGGGTTTCTTACGTAAACGCGTTGGATTTTTATTGTAAAAACAAAAAGTAAAAATTGCTTCGTGCTTTTATTTAAGACTAGTTAAGACTAGTAATCAATATTGTTGAGAATCTTACGCATGTTCAATCTGGATTAAATGGACCAAAATAGTATATATTTAATATGTTTCAATGTTTAATCAGAAAAAGAATTGCGTGATATTTGCCGAGACCCCCCTCCAACGTAAGATTAGATGAGATTTGACGCCACCCTCTCCCTCCCTTAAACATCTCACGTAATTTATGGACGCCCCCTAAGTACTTAATTACATACATACATACATATCATCACGCCGAGTCTCTAACGGGGTAGACAGAGGAGTATAGAGCGCCAGTTATCTCTAGCTAGGCTTAGTTAGTAACTTAGTTTAAGGTCCAAGCGTGAGATACTTCTAAAAGAAAAGCTACATGGTAAATGTATACACTATGAGTTGCTGACAAAATTTTTCTTCGGTTTCGGTTTCTAGGCGTTTAAAAATAAAAAAAAGAGTAGAGCGCCAGTTCTCCCCGGATCTACATACCTCTTACGCTTCGTCTACATTCACTAGTTGAGTACTTAGTAATTTGCCTTGCATAACTATTTGTAATGTTTAAAATCCGGAACTTGAGTAAAAAAATATATATATACTTTCGAGGTCCGACTTGAAAGACAATATCACATCAGATATACACCCATATCCGTTGTTTACAAAGCACTAATATCCTCACGCCTTCCCACAAGGGTCCGCGAAGGGTTTGGCAGAAGTGTATAGGTCCCACACACCTACGTTCCTTGATTAATGTAATTAAACCAAACTCTGAAATAAGTGAACTCTACTTTATGCTTTATAAGTAAAACGCGGAAATATGCTTATAAAATCTCAGAATGAATTCTTTGCTCATAGTAAAATGTTTATCTATGCAAATTATCTGTCTCAAGTAAATAATAAATTTTCTTGAGATGTAGATACGTTCGTTTGTCACTCAAGGTGTAGAGATATTGTTTACATCGTACCAAAATCTTTGTAACATATATTAACACTAGCTGTGCCCCTCGGTTTCACCCGCGTAAAATTACTTAATTTATAGTTTTTTTTCTAATCCTCACGCCTTCCCACTCGGGTCCCCGGTGGGGTAGGCAGGGTGTGTACTCTCACTTTCCGCCAGAAATATATTTTATATATGAGATATATTTGGTGCCAACGTGACAGGTGGCGACTCCATCGCCGTTACTCAAGCACTATGCATACGCCTTTAAATTGCTTCTTAGTATGCAGGTTTCTTTCACCGTAAAGCTCGTGGTTTGACTATTCACTGTACTTAAGTTTAGAAAAACTCATTGGTACACTCGAACCACTTGGCAACAACGGCTTCCTTTTTTTCAAAATCCTGGTAACCTGGTAACTTCATCATCAATAAGTGTAAATCCCGTAAATTTTACCCATTTCCGTCCCGGCGTAGTAGAGTAACAAACATTGGAATTTATCGCAGGATCTTCTTAAAACCTCCTTTACAAAGAGTTACAAAAATTACGCATTTTTTTGCTGGAAATAAAAATAAATAAGCTTAGGTGTCTGGGTCACTAAGAATATTTTCATCTGGTAATTTTTGCAGGTATCAAGAAAACAGCTATTCGAGCGGCATCTAGATGACCTCGTTAGAGATCATTATGAGGCTTATAAAAGGTCACCTTAAATTAATAGGAACAGGCTGCAAATGTTATTACTACCAATTGGACAGTTATCTAACCCTAGTTTGCACTAAGTTGGAATTATTTACTGTAAATTGGATCTCGGATTGAGGCAGTTTTTGCATGATTAACGTTTGAGAGCAAATGGTGCGGCGTAAGTTTTTTATTATTTTATAATGATCAAACTCTCTCAAATTTATAAGAATATGGTTTCTAAAGGCATTTACGTTGGCAGAAAGGATAATTAATAGCAGGCTACGTCCAGAGTACTTGAAATCGAAGGGCGCGAATGGTCTGCTATGTCTAGACAACACGCGATGATCCACTTTTCCTACCCCGTAGGGTACTCGGTGTGAAGATATGATAATGTTTTTGTCACCTTGTTGTTTCGTTTCAGCTTATAAGATATTTTATTTATCATTAAAGTTCTTCTTTGGCTCTTCTAATTCTAAAAATAAATGACCATTTAATTAATTCTGTAATTAATGTTATGTAACAAGATCCGTTTTAAATAACTATAACAATACGAGGGAATACCCAATTATAAGAAGTAGGTAGTATATGCTTATGCTAGGTTATTTTGCATAATGTAACATTGGGGTTTTATACGTTTTTTGTATGAAGACCAGGGAGCTTAGCTGTTTTTTCAAATCTTGACGTAGTGGCATTATTATATCTATGATTTTCGCACGCAAATATTTAAGTACAATAAAAGAGCAAGTGTTTGTCCCCTTATGTGTATGATAATATGTTTTTCGATCGGGAATATTTTTCTTTGTTCGGTTTTATCCCACCCACGATTGGGCGAAAGTTATGCCTTCTGTAGGTTAACGAGCTAATGCGTTTAGTTCTAGAAAATGGTGATTGACGTAAAAATGGCGTGTGTGCCGTTTATTTAATCGCTATGCTTTGATGTGTTCAGCCGATCCAGTTACTTATAAATAGATTATCTCTATTACCTTGCTTACATGGCAAAAGCTAAAGATGTCGATATTTATTAGCTTGACTATCAGTGTGACTAGAACCTAGATAACACAGACTAATCCTAAATTCAATAAAAGTACTCAATTCTCTTCAACGGATGATGCGAAACACTTAGAGGCCATTCTCTTTCGACCCCGCTAGGAATCCCTCACGGGGTCGGTCAGCGGCGTATTGATATGTAGGTATGGAATCTACCTAAATAATTCTCTTCAGCTCAAAAACATAGAAGATGTCAAAAAATCGTCCACGACGAGCAATATTTAAACAAGTCTTTATCGCGGTTTCGCTTACGTTCATCCGTTTTTTATACTAGATTTTCTAACGGGTGACCACTACACAAACGTACAATGAAAATGAATCACAGGAATGATTTCTATTTTAAACTCTCAGATTAAACAACACGCAAGTTGTATTAATTGAATACTTATCTACGTTTCAGTTATTAGTTCCTATCTAATCTAATATCAGGCAGAACGATTTTATTAAAATAAGGTCATTTGAGCCCACTTCAATCGCACAAAAATTTTAAATGAGATTGCAGGGATGTAAGAACCTCGCAGTATGAATTTTGGTTAAAACTTTCTATCTCCATATTACTAAGACGACTTGATCTAACCAAGAAAAGAAATTATAATATTTGATTAAAGTAAACACAATATAGGTAGCAGAATATTTTATAATAATTACTCAATCTATAAAGATTTTTAAGGTAAAGGAATGTTAAAATACAACTTCTTGGCCAGACACATTGCGGTTGTGATTCACGTACATTTCTCGATTTTCTCCGTGTGAGCAACAGATACTTATATCTTTAAATCCCTACTAATATTATAAATGCGAAAGTAACTCTGTCTGTCTGTTACCTTTTCACGCCTAAACTACTGAACCGTACTGAAATGAAATTTGGTACAGAGATAGCCTAGAGCTTGAGGAAGGTCATAGGCTACTTTTTAATGCGAATAATGGGTTGCAATATGGGATGAAAGTTTATTTGGAAGTTACTTCATTTTTTAAGCTAGAAGCTTGAAACTTATTTTTTAGTATTATTATACATATAAATTAATATTACATTCTAAGTTTGTAAAAAAATTACACTTTATTTAAAAAAAAATGTATACTGCTTAATATCCACTTTTCCGCGCGGACGAAGTCGCGGTCACAGCTAGTCATATATAAATAGTGCTGTATTTTTTTTTGTCTGGCCTGGATTCAGACACCTTTTCTGCAGGTTTGAACGTATAAATTGCTAACATTAACAACTTATCGATCCACATATTGTATTTATATTTTTCTCAAAAAATTCTCCCTGCCGTATTGGTTAGTGGTCTTGGCTGCGAAGCTTGAGGCTGGTTCGAGCCCTGCTCAGGGTATCTGCCTTTGTGTGATGGACACGAGTACTTGTACCGTAATTTGTCATTTGTGTGGAATTATATCAAGATATCATATTATCAAATCACGGTAATGTTGGTCCTTCATTAGATTACTTGCCGTATATGATTGATAATATTGTCTGATCGTAGAGTTATGAATATAATATATTAGGTAAATATTTTTATTTTGTTGTTATTTATTATTAAAATTAAGTTCCGTATTTTCGTTTGTTTCAGGTAAGTTCGAGATTTGAGAAATAGAATATTCCAAGCCGGCACCAATTCACCACGTACCTACTAATTAGTACGTAGTATAAATAGCTTCCTAGTTATGTGATCGGATGCGTTTATATACATAATATACTTCGTATATATACGTACATATAGCCTTCAGAACTTGACGGTAAGTTCGTCTCAGTGGCCTCTACGCGGTCACAGAGGTATACACGCGGAAGAGATTGAACACGCCGCGCGGTACACCTTGACCGATCAGAGCAGGACATCGACTCCATTGAGTACGCATATATTATAATTTCTGAAACAACTGTGCATCGGTCTCTGATCTTTACTATATTTCAAGAACAATGGGCTGTCTAAGAACAGGTTTTGCTTAGTTTGTGTCACTTCAACAGAATCGATTTGAATCAGATTGAAGATTCGATCAAATTCTTATGAGTTTTGTATGAATGTTGCATACTTGATTTGCTGATGCAATGTATCGTCATCATTCAATTCATCCTATACGATCCAATATCAGACCATATATATGTATATATCTTCTCGCCTTCCCACAACGGTCCCCGAAAGCGTAGATAAAGGAGTAAAAACACCGTGTTTTCGCTGGAGCTAGGCATATTTAGGTCTCGACGTGACAGGTGGTGAGTCCATCGCCGTTTCTCAAGCATGTTTATAAATCGTCTTTGAATCTATTCTGAAATGTATGCAGATTTCTGCAAGTCCCTTAGGGGCAGTACAGCGCAAGCTCATGAGCTCTACACGTACATATCTCTCTCGGTTTATCTACATTCATCAGTCACTTCATACACGTTTGCCGATTTCGAGAGTAATATCTACGTACCCATTTCCCAGTCTCTACTAATACTGTTTAAAAAATATCCAATCGCTACACCGACTTCACAGCGTTGAATACCATACATACCGTGTGTTCCTACTCGATCGTGCCGGAGTTGTTCAACCTTACATAATTTATGCCTGTATTGAATCAACTCATTCCGCAATCAATAGTTTCCTTTTTGTCGTAAATCCGCTCGGTTATAAATAATCCCACTCGTAGATGTATTGTTGTGTTGCTTATTGTGTAAGGCAGCCTGTCAAACGTTCCTTTTATACCGAAAGATTATCAGGATTTAATGATATAAACGCTATGAACATACAAAATACCAATTTCTTTTTGTGGTTATCAGACATTGGATGCCTACCCATTGTTATATATTGCCTTCTTGGCCGTCAATCATTCAACTCACAGACAAGACACATGGAGCGCACTTCCTCATGCCTCATGCATTAGAAACAATATCTCAATTGACGTAAATGGAGAACGTTGTTAATTACGTATTCCTATAAAGGTGTACCATTGGCAACAGGTTTTCTATCGTGTGAACGTGCCTTTCACTCACACGCGTAACGATCGCATATGGTGTGATAGAGATGTGAATATCAGGAAGAGGTAACGATTAAGCCTTCATGCTATGATGAATGATCGTATTATATGCAAGCTCATATTTTCAAACTGGTTTTGCTTGGGTTTTTGTTGATAAGAGAGAAACTAATATCAGTGAATTGTACTTATTAACTGCATTAACTGACCTTTGATACAAATACATAACTACGGTTAAATAACATTTGGTAAACTATATTTTAAAGGATACTTTATACAAATTTAAATAAAACTAAGGCCCAAGTGCATCAAAGGTCTAGACAAAGATTAATTTACATACTTATCGGATTTCAAATGTATGTTAAATTTCATTTACATCCAAGGCTAAGTAAGTAAGGTAGGAAGGTTCGTATTTATCACACATATATGTATTTATTACCAGCGAGAATCGAACTCTCGACCTAATACGTTATTATCTCATAATTTACAATGATACATAATAGCCCTCTCTCTGAATACATCTAGAGAGTATCAAAAATATCAAAAGCAAAAATATTGTATTTTACGTACATACATACATACATATCATCACGCCAAGTCCCTAACGGGGTAGGCAGAGAGTATAGAGCGCCAGTTCTCTCTAGACTTACATACCTCTTTCGCTTCGTCCACATTGATCAGTCTCTTCATACATGCTCGTCGGTTTCGAGTACTCTTAACGTTCCCGTCCTTGAAAGTCCGATCGATTTGATCCACGTAGTTGGAACGTGGCCTTCCTCTGCCTCTTCTTGCACTAATTCTTCTTGTATCTTCTTCGTGTAACTTCTTGTATTAAACGTGATACATAAATAGGGAACATTTATTGAATATGATACTTGGCGTGATGATATATGCATATGCACCTACATGCTAGTTTTCGTTGATCATTCCTCTTATCTCGTGTTTCAACTTAACCTTTTCATTGGTCATCCGCATGCGCATTGATTGAATTGCATCTATCTGTTAATGGAGTCTGCAATGCATTTAACGAGGGTATTTTATATGTAGGTATGTCAAATGTCTTTGTTGTACTGAAACTCTACACGTGGAAGGTATCGAATAGTCTTATACATATTTAATCTGCTACTGTAGTATCTAGTGAATACTGATAGTTAATCGATGTTAAAGTTATCAATTAAGGCATTTGATGACGCGCATTCGATGTAAGATCTGTCTGTAAGTCTATACAGAACTGGCGCTCGTATTCTCTCGGCCTATTCCGTAATCTACTCGGCGTGTTGATAAATATAACTGAATATGTGATATCACTTTGTTATGATATATCTTTGACCTTTGTGAACGATGGAAAAAACGACACGAGAACTCCAAATCGGTGACTGATGAACGTGGATAAAGTCAAATAAAATGTAAGAGTTCAACACGTTGCTTAACAAAAGTCATACAAAGACTTTTCAAGTGTTGTACTGTGTCGACTTACAAGAAAAAGGCTTCATTAATTCGATATCTAGGCATGCTGTTTTATCGAAAATGTCTTACTTATTATATAATATAAATACTCAAAATTATATAGGTGTGTGTACGTATATATATATATATATATATATATATATATATATATATTATTGTATTCTATTATTTCCAATGTTTATAAGTTTCTGGATTTAATTATGTGGTTTAGTGAACAATTAAAAGTAATCCTAACGCCCTATTATTATCGGTATTATAATCTGCTTATTTTGTACGATTGAAGTGTCATTGTCCATAACTGTTTAAAATAATGTACAGGCGTTTTGGCATTAAGTGATACGTTTACTTATTCAAGCGAAATTACGAAACGTGAAACTAGCAAGTAGCTGTCACTTGAATCGATTCGACTCTGTACCGACACCGTCGACGCTTCCGTTGTTTCTGATGGGTGAAAGTAGTCTGCACGACCCGATAGAGTTAGGCATTCAATTCAATTTCCTATCGATGAAGCATGTTTCAAACCCTTAATGTACTAAGTACAGTGGTTAGTGACGAGCTTTACTGTGAAGGAAAACATCGAGAGAAAACCTGCGTGCGTTTGAGTAAAAGACTTACGTATGTATAGTTGTGCTTGAGTAACTACTCCTTGTCACGTTGGCATCTAGAATATATCTCCCACAAAAAGTGGATGAAGCGGAAGACGTGTCTAAGTCTAGAGATAGTTGGAGTGTTGATATGATACCAGTTTATATAAGTCTGGCACTTAAATAAACGTGACAGATGCTAGTATTTACCTCTTGTCTTATGTCGGCTTCCTTCCAATGTTTTAACTTTTTCATTATTAAACCACGTGGCATGATTAATCACTGTTCAGAAACTAATTGATACCTAATTGGTAGGCCGCTGGGTTTCAAACAACTTGAACGTGTAGGTGACTAATAAAACGACTCCGCTACTAAGTGTTATTTTGATTATGGCAAACTTTTTCCTTCCAACTAATTAATATTCTTGTAATTTTTTTTGTCATCTTCATCTTATGGTTTAAAGTATTTAGAGATTCTTGTCATACTTAGAACATTTTTAGGCCCGTGGTTCTAACAGAAAGAGTTTTAGTTTGTAGAGGATGGTGAGTCGTGGGGCTGTTTGTAGAAATAACGAAACTTGTAAAGTAATTGTATAGAATACAAGTGTATTAGCACACAAGGCAGACCGAGTAAGGCACTAAAGCAAGCGCATAATTTTTACATATTGATTCCACCACTTGTTGTTGTTGTAGGTACCTTCGCCATACACGTATTATATATTATTTGAACTTCGGCAATTTTCAAGTACATAGTTGGCTCAAAATTAATGTCTCATGAATCACCAGGGGCTAAATGCTTCCAAATTAAACCTTGGTGAGTTACTGTCTGTTTTTCATAATTTGTATGATATTGAACTTGGTAGGGTCTTCCCGGAAACTCAAAAATATAAATATTTTTTTTTTTAATAAAATTTGATCTCGTTACTTAAATGGTGTACATGTTTACTCGTATACATTGTGTGTTGACTTTGTTGCCTTTAAATGTCAGTGATAATTTTATAGATCCACCTTTTTTTAATGGCGGCGTTTATTTTGATGTGAACAGTGATTCAGCAACAATTTATTGCAATACGTAAATGGGCTTCGTGTATTTATTTACACGTGATGGTTTAATATTGCCTACATTTTTATAGTATTTTAATGTCATTGTTATTACGATACTAACAGCTTTTTTAGACCGCCGTCTGGCCTAGTAGTAGTGCTTCTGACAGCGCGGCGTGGCTTCGATACTCACTGAGAGGAATTATTTGTGTGATGAATATTCTAGGAAGCAGTGGTGGCCAAAATGTAGTAGTTGCCTGAAACGCAAAGATTGCAAGCTTGGATCCCGACTGTACCGATGCGTTTTCTCAAACTTAAGTATAGTGATTAGTCATACCACGAGCTTTACGATGAAGAAAAGAGGAACCTGCATATGTTTGAGAAGAAATTCATTGTCGTATGTAATTGTCGTGCTTGAGTAACGGAGATGCACTCACCATCTGTCACGTTGGCACCTAAAATATGTGTGTGTACTACCTACAAACCTCTGCCTGACGAAAGTTATACACAGTTTTATATCGTCTCATTGCTTGCAAACACTTTTATTACGATTAACCACATTTAATCCCTGTACTATTTCAATAATTGGCGTGGTGGGAACGGACAAGTCTATCCTGAACAAAGTTACTCTGACCACGCCTCAAACAGAATCAGAAGTTTCAGTGTCCTCATACTTATTATAATTTAAATCGTTGAAGGCGTTACACAACATTGCACAGTTCTGCATCAGTTAATAAATTGCAAGATCATTGACTTGAAAACGTGCAGTGTGTTTACAAAACTCATTGATTCTGGCATCCGTGCGTCACTCTGGAACAATGTCAATGAACTCGGTGAATTTGAGGAAGTGATATCTAAGAATTTCGTCACGCCATCGGCTTGTTGGACAGTTCTGAATACTAATCGTTCACATCAACATTTTATAGTTCAAACCTCAGTGATGGGTTTCTCTGATGAACAGTTTCTTTCAAATCGTTCGAATTCTAGGGATCGTCTATAAATCACCGGAACCTCGAAAGGGGGTGGGGTTTACGGGTAAAAATCACTATACATAACTGTAGTTAGATATCACGTACCTTACACGTAATACCTTCTCGTTGAACGTGCGATTGCTAAACACGAACTAAAAAGAAGTGATTTTGAGTAGGGGCACGTTTTGACTTGTGACACCAGGATGGAGGAGGGGGTTGAGAACTTTGTTAGAATCAATACGTGGTTAAGACAACACACTTCGGTGGCCTGAGTATGCATACAAAGCGCCTGCTCTTCGGCTCTTGACAAAATCCTTTTATGTTAGCGTTCACACTCTCCTATGTATGTTTGTCTTCAGCTGCGGAAAGCTATTCTACCAACTCGCTTAAGCTAGGTACACATTTTTACGATGATTAGATCTAAGGTCAAATTTAGCATAGTGAGGCACCATAATCATATAGCCAATAGAATCAAGTGAGATTGAGTTTCGAACGTAGCATTAATAAGGCAAAAGGTAATTAATTAGTACAAAAGGATAATGACATAAATAATAACTGGTCAATAAAGGTGAGATACCAACTTAATATCCTGAATGAGGAAGGTTTTTCTTATTAAATGCTATTCTGCCAATTTAGCTTTGAACTCGTACCATGTCCTTGTTTCGTTCACATTAAAGTATTCGACTGTTCTCGGTCTAATAAAGTTATCGAAGTGACACAAGGGATTCCCCGATATTGATAGCCATAACAGAGTTATAGATAACTGTAACCTTACATTAATTATGGAAATGGCAAATAACGTTGATAAAAATCTTAATCAGGCAACCAGAATAATTAAATTGTTTTGTATCTTGATTTGGTGTAATTCGTCGTAATTATGAAATAAAGAAATAAAATAAGAATTCCAGCTACAATCGTAGAATCATATCGACATTCAACACTCTTGAATTAAGATTGTAGTAGCATTTCACGGTAACGCCTCGGTGTTGGCGCAGCCTAATGTACTAGGCTAACATAACTGCTACATAGTTCTCTCTAGATCTATGATAATGGAACGGAATGTAAGTACATTCTGTAAGTGTTACTTCTCTTTCAAATGATTCCTGTACCTCATGGCATGACTTTAAATACGTCCAAGAGTTCTTCCTCAAACATATTCAGGTTTTGCTCGTGATATTTTCCTGCACTGTAAAACCCGTGTTGTCGTTAATTAGTGTAGGTTCAGAAAACTCATTGATGTCGCCTGAGTACAATGTTGTCTTAACATTTTGTTATTCATATATTATGCAATATGTTGCATTATTGCACATTTTCAAACTGGATATTAATGCATGCATAATTAATTATTGTTCAGAAATATAAGCTCATTTATTATCTTAACCATGATCAATTATGTTTTATGCAGGTAATTATTTGCTGACAAACAACTAGATGAGTAAATTATAATATTAAGATTTTTTTTTTAACTAGAAAAGTATTGATCAAAGAGAAATGCAAGTGTTGTTGCCCGTTAAAAAATTAACACCCTTAAAAAAATGTACCGTGTGTCATGTAGATAACTTAGATATTAATTAGGATGTACCGTGTGTCAGTACAGTTAACGTTATGATCATCAGAACAATTAGCTGATGTGAATGATGATGAATGTCACATGCGTTACGAAATAATAACTGACACGTGATCGATTAGTAGTATCAGATACATTCCAGAATAGGGCTGACATCTCAGAGTTTTAATAAATGTAATTAATCCTCACTTATAAGGCTCTAATGAGTCTAGAAGGAAGGCGCTCTATTATCGCTTCAGATGTAATATATAATCAACGTACGTAATTATACAAGAAATAAATAACAATAGTAAACTTCTTATAAACATCAGGTGTGTGCCAATGAAAGTACTGTAGACATTTCGTACGCATTTAGTAAAGGCTGTTATTGAGATATAATGGACAGATACTTCAGTTTGATTCATAAGTTTGAGTCACAAGATCATTCAGTTAGATTAAGGCAACGTCACGCCCAATATCTTTTTGTATAGGCAGATCTGAAGGGAAAGCTCGCGTTTATTAAACAATATAAACATTAGGCCAGTAATTTTGACTTGTGGCCATAGAGTAGTTTAAGTAGTAGTAACCTCTTGTATTAAATTCGCGAGATTTTTTTGGGGTTAAAGAAACACTTGAAGTTCAACCTCGTAAACTCAATACCAATAGGTAACCAACCTACTAACCCACGCACCTTCCCAGTTTCCGTTGAAAATGGACAATTTCATATTATTAATTCCCTATTTGGACTGTTGCCCATTGTATACGAAATGCTAGCGAATACATTTCCCATACAATGGGAATGAATGGTACTTACTTTTTTATATTTGTATGTATTTTTAAAATAAATATTTTGATGTAGGTAAGTACCTATATATCGAATGGCTTATAATGAATCCTTAGCTTAATTAGACATAACTTTCCAGCGAACACTAGAAGATAATAAGATTGTTGAAACAGGTCAAAGAACTTGGTCTGACCTAAAAATTACCGGTGTACGTATTGCTTGTCTTTTCCTGTACTATAAAAGTGGATTCGTCTCGGTACTTTAGAACGCCCTTTAACATTGTAGGTATTTGCTACTCAAGAGAACAATAGCATCTATCTATAGATATTTAATTCTTACTATTTCCGACCAATCTTGCGTTTGCAAAGCGTGCGTGACAAATCGATTAAGTAGTAAACCAGGCGGCGCCTACGCATGTAGTTTGACCGTAAATTCCGATATATATGTATGTAGGTATTGTATGTCATGCCCTAATGTTATATTTATATTGTTTTAAAGAAAGGACTCTATTTAATAGGACAAAACGCGATCTTCCGATCAATATTCTGACCTCACACAAGATTACAACCAAATGGCACTGATTCCATGTATTTATTTATTTGCAACTTCTCTCATTATAAGGTGCTTCTTCGCTATAGGATAGGATAGTCATACACCGAGTGCAGGACTGTGTTAGGTTTAGGTTTCAACAACCGCTTACCATTAGACGACCTGTGCGTTTGTTTGCCTCTATTGTGATGTATGCAGAAAAAATGTTCCGTAATTTAATCTATATTTTTTCTATCGTGTATTGTCTGTCGTTACGTTGGACAAGTTCCGTATGCGTTTTTGCACGTGTGCCATTGAATAACGTGATATGTTTAAATAGAACATGCCTACATATCACTCGTTAATATCTTATGGAGGTTTATTTATTGCAAATACCTACGTACCAGAAATGCCAAATATATGACGTATTGTTGTTGGATTAATAATGACGTTGACGTGCAAAAAGTATTGCCAGCTGTTGATGTCTATAGACGTTTTGAGGTATAAAGTGAGATCATACATTTCTGAAGGAGAAATACGGAGAGATAGTAGATATCACAAAAGTACGTGCTATGCTATGTACATTGACTTAGGACTTGACTTTATATTTACAGATATACGATTGTTCGGCTAAATGTATGTTTATTATTGTAAACAGATAACATATAACATATAACATGCGT
Source organism: Drepana arcuata (assembly GCA_016069955.1). Classification (NCBI taxonomy): domain Eukaryota; kingdom Metazoa; phylum Arthropoda; class Insecta; order Lepidoptera; family Drepanidae; genus Drepana; species Drepana arcuata. The sequence continues at coordinate 37,746 of JACCPG010010920.1, read as the reverse complement.
ATATACAATGCGTAACTTCGTGGAATAAAAGATAGAGGCTTAAAACTATAAATGTCTAGAGTACTCGAAACCGGCGAGCTTCTATGAAGAGACTGATGAATTCATGTGGATTTAGCGAAAGGCATAGCAGTAAGTCTAGAGTGATATCACTGGACTCAGCGTGATGATACGTATGAATGTTTTTTAAAGTAATGTAAAGCTAAACAGAATGAAAAAAAAACGAATAATAATTGTGTGTTTTTTTCTTTTTAAAAGAGGGATTATATAAAATATGTTTTAAACATATATAAATAATATTATATTTTATATATATGTATATAAATATCACACTAACTACCTCATAGTACATTGCAAATATAAAACGCGATTCGCAGGTATTGCAGGTCTTCGTAAACATTAATATCGGGTCATTTTTTGCTCAAACATAAAAAACTTGACAATCTTGACACTAGTCCATAATTAAAAGTTAAATAGAGTATATTCCTTATTACCGTTACAGTTGAATATTCAACGGGATCTAATTATTTTTTATGACATCTAAATGGATTAAGAATATCGAGTAAAAGAAGTAATTTCAGTCTAATATTACATCATGTTCAATCACCGTAATTGATTCATTGAATTATTTCGATGCAAGTGAAACGTTCTCTCTCAAGTATTTTTTTTCTATTTATTATAGGAGTTTTGTCGCACAGCGACTATGTCACTCCGTGAGGACACCTGGATATAAAATAAAATCACTTAAAATCTACGCATATACAATTTTAACAAACACTTTATATTGTCAGAACTAGGGTTCGCCTCAAGTATTTTATAAGTTTAAATCGATTAATGTGATTATTTTCCGATTGCGAGGCTGATAGATACGCCGCGTAACTATAATAGTTATTCAGGACTGCCTATTGGTGGCCACTGCGTTCGCATGAAAATGCAAATAGCAAAAAGATTAGAATACTTTGTGCATAAATATTTCCACTGATAAATATCACAATTTTTTTATCAGGTTTCTTGCTATAGCTTTAATTGCGAATTACAGTTATTATTCTCGTTGAAATAATCCTCACTCATGTTCTACTTAGTCACAAGTAGGAACACGCAGGAACATTGGTGAAACAGAAATAACGACACCCAACGAAAAAATATGAAAATATGTCGTCGCCGTGGTTGTAAAATAAAAGCTTAGTTAAATAGTTGTATTAACGGTGTGTTTAATATCCACTTAAACTAACCTTACCTAAATAAAATTATATACAGCGCGTGTAAATATTATACATCTTACTAATATTATAAATGTGAAAGTTTGTAAGTTTGGCTGAAACGATTTAGCTGAAAGTTGAAATGGTGATAGCTTATAGCCAGGAATAGGACATAGGCTTATTTTTTTTATCACTAAAATTAAAAGTTCTAATAATATAAAGTATGATGCTCTTTCACAGCATAGCGGCTGAACCGATTCTAGCACGAAAATACATAAGCTACTTTTTTTCGAACTCCACGCGGGCGAAGCCGCAGGCATAAGCTAATACATATATAAATATTGTCTCGTTTGTTGTGTCCATCTTTTGGTTGTTATAATGAACCTTGCAGCCAAAAGTCAAGGAATTGTCGCACCAGTATTAGAAGTACATACTTACATACATATCGTCACGCTGAGTCCCTAACGGTAGGCAGAGAGAATAGAGCGCCAGCTTCAATACAAAATATACGTCGCCACTATCAGAAACGATTTTTCAGTCACTCCAGGACAGATAAACTTCTTGTCGCGCGTATTTCTAACTTGAACTTTCCATTTAGGTAAAGTAGGGGTAACCATAGGTTCCTAACCAAGGCTGACGTTTGCTTGCACCATGGCACTTGTCAGTCATGCCGCCATTTAATATCAAACAAAACAGAATCTACCATTGTCCTATTGCATTGATCGCAAGAAATGCAAAGGAATATAGGCAAGGATATATATGTATTATGACACTGACACGCACTGTCAATTAGATAAAAAAAAATGATCTGAACTTCGTAAGGAACTAGATGATTTAACTATATTGTAATACATATCAAGAACGTTTACTTTTTTATGCAGTTGTGTCCATAATCTTAGATTCAAAAGGTATTAAGAATTTACGAGTTGATCAAGGAATACATTTGAACACTGTCAAGAGTTTTCGTACCCCGACTGTACTTAAATAACAATAGAACTTTGTGTGAATACTTGACACCACATACAAAGGATTATTAAAAAGGGGGGTCAATGTCGTTTCCCATGTGCTTGGCCGAAAAACTGCACGAGTTATTATTTGTTACAAATTGTCAGCCGTGGTGGCCGGTGGTTGTAGTAGTCGCCCGCTGAACAAAGATTGCCGGTTTGAATCCCAACTCTACCTATGAGTTTGTCTGAAAACTTACAGTAATTAGACACACCACGAGTTTTACAATGAGGAAATCAGCAAGAGAAAATCTGCATACATACATACGTCTAAGATGATTCGGAGGTATTGTATAGGCGATAGGCTCGCCATCTGTCACGTCGGCACTTTAAATATATCTCCAGTGAGTGTGGGGGAGGTACATTTTCACTTCTGTCTACCCCGTCGGAAGCCGTTACTAGAAGGCGTGAAGTTATTATTATCTCTTATATTTATAACTCATTACAAAGAACATCCCTTAGTGAACTGAGCCCCTGAAAATGTATCCATATAAAAGTAATAGTACTTACAAAGTACCACATCGCCCACAACATTTGCACCAAATTCCAACGACGGTCATTACCCTTCCGTCTTACCGTTGCCAACTGTCGGCGAGTGTGGCTGCAGATTGTTTGAAGCAAATCATTATGCTGTCCTTATAAATTATATATAATAATAATATAATATATCCTCACGCCTTCCCATAAGGGTCCCCGAAGGGGCAGGCATAGGTAATACCCACACACCCACTTTCCGCCAGAGGTATATTAGGTGCCAACGTGACAGATGGCGAGTCCATCGCCTTTACTCAAGCACGACTATTACATACGCCTTTTTGAATTTCTTCTCAGGCATATGCAGGTTTCCTCTCGATGTTTTCCTTCATCGTAAAGCTCGTGGTGTGACTAATCACTGTACTTAAGTTCAGAAAAACTCATTGGTACAGTCGGGATTCGAACTTGCGACCTTTGCGTCGCAGGCATCTGTTCGAACCACTCGGCCACCACGGCTATGCTGTCCTTAATATTTATAATATGACCCAAAGAAGGTAAAGCTTTTAAAAATGCACGAGCGATAGATATGCGGCGGTAACTTTACTTACTTCTTACCATCACTTAATAGCCCATGTCAAATTGGTTTTAATAGTCATCTGCAAAATCAAGATTGCTGGTTACCCTCTAATTCGTTTTTTCCTAATTTAAATGTAGTGATCTCTGGTGAAGTGTGTGTAGCTACACCTATACTTTCTCGCCAGATAACTTTGACGGAAGACGTGAAGAAATAAAATAATACTATATTTCTAATTTATATTACCACTAGCTGTCCCGCCCAGCTTCGTCCGGTTGAAAAAAAAAATATTTCCTAAAACAACGCAACGCCAATTATAGCCACCATTGTAAATCTATATCATTCTCGAATCTACCTGAAGACACTGAGAAAATTTCATTAAAATCGGTCCAGCCGTTTACGAAATATTAAAATATAGATATAGATTAAGCTATTCGTATAGCATTCGAATAGCTTAATCTGTACCTTTGATTTATGTATTTTTTGTCTTGAACTTTTAATTATGTTTCCAAGTAATTGATCTCGTATACAAATTACTATAAAAATACATGTTTTATACCCTCATTATTATTATTAATCACAAGTTTTAAAGTAAAAAACGACACATTATGTTTTTTTGTATTCGCGAAGTTGAATTAACTGATGGAAAAAACTTGTTTGGCGCGGATTCGTATGCGAATAAATTAAAAACAAGGCTCCTTGACTTAACTCGATTGCTGTCAAACAACCGGTCATAAAGTAATCTATCGGTCATGAAAACACACTAACATACTTTTAACTATTTAAATGATTGGAAGGGTATCCAACAGAAGTTGCAAAATCTGGTTTAGATACAAAACAACATTAATTTTAGCAGATTTGGTATTGACAGAGATTTGTACATCATGGACTTCCTACTTCATCGATATTAGTATTCGTAGACTGCGGTGTGCAGACATCTGTCTTAATCATGGATGACGTTTTATTTATGCAGTGTGAAGTTCATACATACATACATACATACAATATATATTCACGCCGAGTCGCTCGCGTGGTAGGCAGAGCTAGTAGAGCGCCAGTTCTCTCTATACTTAAAGACCTCTCTATACTTTGTGTGTGTGTGTGTGTGTGTGTGTGTGTGTGTGTGAAGTTCGTGCAAGAGTAGAGATGTTTCTCCTTTACCAAATAGCACTTGGGCTTTATACACTGAGACTGTTTAACAATACTGCAGTTGTTACTAGAATAGCAATGCCACGTATTCCTATTTCGTTACAGTTCTATCTATTCAAGATGTAATATATACTCACGCCTTCTAACAAGGATCCCCGATTCCCGATCCCCCAAGGGTGAGGCAGAGGTTAATAGGTTGTACATTTTAGGTGATAACGTGACAGATGGCGAGTCCATCGCCGTTACTCATGCACGACTATATATACCTACGCCTTTGAATTTCTTCTCAAACCACTCAGCCACCACGGCATTTTTTCTGTCTTTATTTTTTTATGCTGGTATTTCATCTATCCGAGATGTCCTTTTATATTGCATTGAAATAAAAACGGATTCATTAGTCATCATTGAACACTAGATAAACATAGTGCAAGTCAATTGTTCCGAAGACATTCAGTACTTTCACAATGAATAGCTCAAAGTGAAATCGTTTTACAATAAACTGAGTTTGACCGCGTGGGCTGGACCAATTTAACTTGACCTCCAAAGGTAATTTACTAACACACTACCCTATTCAGCCGAAGATGATTCACCGCGGACCTCTCATAGCTGGACTAGAATTTATGAGTGATGTGCCACTAGATTTCGGTCGTAATTTTTACACGTTTTTTAATGTAGAAAGCGTGTTCTTTAAATTAAATGTAAACACGGAGATGGAGTGCGTTCGGGAAGGATAGCGTTACTGAGTAGTTTCCATATTGGCGTGCCCGAATTATGAGAGCAACGGGGCGTATAGATAGTGCCGTCCACGAAGACGGGCCCCACCAATTTCTAGTCGAGGGGGTCGAGGGGGTCGCGGGATTCGCTTGTATTAATTGTAATAATGTTTTTTTTCTAATTAACAAAGATGTCATCAGATATCAGTAAGATAGTTTTATACTCCGTACACTTAACGGTTAATTTAAAATACCCATCTCTCTTCAAGAGTCTGCTAGGATAGGCAGTGGCACTTCTCTTTTCGCCCAAGGTATATATTTACATGTTAACGGCAGATGGCGATTTCTCAAGCAACACTATACAAACGCCTTTGAATTTATCCTTAAACGTATGCAGGTTTAATCTCGATGTTTTTTTGTGCTGTGAATAATCACAACACACAGTGTATAATCCCTGTGCATGAGTTAAAAAAGACTCATTGGTACAGTAGAGATTTGTTCGTGTAATCTTTGCATTGCAGGCGACTACTCGAACTAATCGGCCACCACGGCTCATTTCTAAATATTCCGGAAAAAATGTGTACATATTCATTCAACGACTAAGTAGTTAATTATAATTTATTTCTAATGTTAACCAAAGAGCGTTTTGACTTCATGCCTAATTAATTACACACGTGAAATACTAATTGAAAAGCAAAAAATTACCGGTAGGTGTTGTGTTCGTTTAATCGTTCATTTAATCAGTCCATAGAATCTTAATTTATCACCGCAATGACTTGGCACATTTAAAAGGGTCATTGAAACATTTTATATTTTTCCTGGCGGAGTTGTAGCTTAGAGATTGATACTGATTTGAAGTGTAATGCAATTTAAGAGACATGATTATTTGATGGTACTAAATGACCATCACCATCTCATCACCGTCACCATCACCTTGACCATGACTCGTGTTTATTGATTTTGTCTTCCTCTTTCACTCTACCTTTTACGGTAAGTAGTCGTACTATAACATTTTTAAAGTTGCTGACATAAGTAAATTTTTGCGTCTAAACATTTTTTTATTTGACATTTACCATGACATACACCTCTGCCTACCCCTTCGGGGACCCTTGTGGGAAGGCGTGAGGATATATTATTATTATCATAGTAAATGTATTTTGCTTGAAAAAGAAATATGTATAACGTATTTCTTATTTTTTTTACTTTATTCTTCTATGTTCGACCGTTTATAGCAGTAATTCTTTTTCGTCACAATTTGACTGTATAATTTTTTCATTAAATACACATTATTGAAGACGCAGTGAATCGTTAGTGACAAACTGTCTTAACAGGCAATTCTTTACGATTTGTACAAAATGTGGCGAAAGCGTTTGCGCAACCGATCCGTGTTCCTGATCGTTAAATCAGAATTGGACACACAATTAATCTATTGATTATAGAGCAATGTAAATCTAGTGTAAAAAATGGGAGTCGGTATTAATATTCCCTCAGGCTACCATTACTATAAATAAATCCTCGGGTAATTTGTAAAACATTAACCGTTGCTGCGTTATTATGCACTCAGAATTATACAGTATCCCGTATGAGTACGTACGTAACGAGTCATGAAATATCAATAACTGTGTATGGAGTAAAGTTTTGTCTTTTATTAGTTAGTTTTAACTCTCTATTTGTACTGATGTGTACAGAACAATACCCAAATGCTATGTAAGTAGCCTTACTTAACCTTACCTTGTTATATTCATCAATAGTTATACGTATGTATACATTGTATTCATTTGTAGGTTTGATTTCTTTTACTACAATATATTTTGTATTAAATGACTTTCACATTCGAATGCGGTAGCTATATCATTATGAATGTAGGATAAGTTCGGAACAGTTGTGTCTTCTGTCATTTTGGCACCTAAATATATCACCGGTGTGGCTCCGGCAAAAGTTTATTATATCCCTGCCTACCCCTTCAAGGACCTTTCTGAAAAGATGGAAACTTAAGTAAATCTTTTAATAATAGATTTTATATATTTTCTCATTTTGTTTTTTTTTGTACAACATGTCTAGTCATAGGTCGATTAACTCATCAATTATCATAATACCAGCCAATGGTCTAGCTTTGATTGACACAACACTGCCCACAGGTGGATAAGAAATAGAATTTGTCAGGGCAAAAACTCGGCTTCCTTTCATTATCTACTAATTAGATTAATTCTGAACTTTTGTCCTGTATAATTTACGCTAGGACTGTATATTGTATTTATGTAGTGGTCAGCAATTCTCCCTGGCTATATTTTTTTGGTACTTATTAGAGATTGATTTGTGTCTCAAATTTATTCTGTACTGCGTCTAAGCAAATGTGATTTTGTTTCTACTATAAGTGAGAGATTGTCGGAGTATTTCAATGATACTCTGAGTATATCTATTTATTATCGGTGTCATTGGTTTCCTTCCAGCGATTGAACATAACAGACAGATTGACCTCAAAATGATTCCAGGCCAATCGTATGTATTATGTACTTGCATTGCATGCATAATTGCGACATTTACCCACATTTTGTTACCGATCATGATGACAATACAAAACGTAAGAAGTCGTTACAGTTTAGTTGCGCAATGCTCTATGGTATGTATTGAAATCTCCAACCCTGTCACTAAATGAAAGGCATTTTACTTACCTATTAATTGTTTCATCGTGACATATTTTTATATCACGTTGAGACAATTAAAAAGTAAAATCTTCTTGAGACTTCAAAGATAAATGCTCTATCTTCTTGTACCTACTCTTGACGTTCTCAGCTTTGATTGTTCGATCGAAGTAATCTTTATTATCTTTACACAAGACAAACACTCCGTGAACGTGTTCGAAAGTTAGCCATTTATAGGTACCTATATTATAGAAAGGCAAAGCTTGTTTGATCGCGCTAATCTCAAGAACTAATACTTCCTAAGGGAGTGGAGCAATAATCATAATATAATGATGTATTAACAAATCCAACGCAAGTGAAACAACGGGACGCAGTCATATGAGCATAACACACTGAGTCATGTTTTATAATTTAGCATATCGAAAGTGTAATTGGAGCAGTGTTCGATGTTTCCAATAATGAAACTTTAATTACGTAGTAATGCGAATACACGTAGGTCAATTATTTCACAGTGCGATCGGAGAGTTGCGGCAATGCGAATTGCCCAAACGAATTACGGTTATGCGCCACGCTTATAACAACGGTTCAAGGTACAAGTTATCGAGACGTGCTGCGGCTCTAGTTACCCGTTCGCCTCAAGTTTGACTAGAATCGTGACAGATGGCGCGACTTTCGCAGTTGCTCAGACATCGAATGTAGTGTACAAATTTGTTTTCATGGATCGTGTTGTAACACTGGTATGCCAAAATGCCAAATATCGCCATCGGTCTATCACTTGCACCGTAACGTAACATTCGAATATTGCATTATTGCTCAGATATCACGTCTTGTTTGTTTTTCTTTTTTGGTCTGTTGCTAATCACATGTTACGTGTTGAGTTAAATTTTGAAATGCATCCAAGTGTTCTATTCACTAATAAGTTCCATATGTTTTTAGCTGTAACGCAGCATCATTTATTTAGAACTTCGGTACATATATATCACCACTCCGAGTCCCTCATTGCATGGGGTAGGCCGGCAGAGTAGAGCGACAGTTGTCTCTAGACCTACACACCTCTTTTGCTTCGTCCTCATTCATCAGTCTCTTCATACATGCTCGTCGATTCCGGGTACTCTTAACCTTCCCGTCCTTGAGCGTCTGATCGATTTGATTAATTATTTAGAATTTCGGTACATATATATCATGACTCCGAGTCCCTCATGAGGTAGGCCGGGAGAGTAGAGCGACAGTTGCATCAAACTCGGGTCTTGTAAAAAAGAACCGGTCTAGTAAACGAGTGCATTTTATTTCTTCCGTGACTGGCTGTTTCTGACGGACGTGCCTCGTTTATACTGTTTATAATGTATAAATGGAGAATTATTAATATATGTTAGATACATTCTAGAATTGCTAATTAATTATAAAATGAATTGTTGATAAAGTCCTATAGAATACATAAGATACAGCACTAGGATATGTCGGTCACGGGGTCAAAAGTGTAGATACTAATCGAACGATGAATAAAAAGTGAACAGAAGTTTTAAGGAGCTGCTACTCAGCTAATGCTAATAGCTAGTGTTATTTACATAATGTATTTAACCTGAGTCCAAAGTGGAGGACATCATCAATTTGGTTAATATTCGACACATTAAAGAATATACGTTCCACTAAGCTAAGTTCGTCATGGACTAGGCAGAGATTAGTGCAGTACTCTTCTACTGACTCACAGACCTCTTTAGATTCATCCACTTTCATCAACCTGTTTATACATACATGCCTCCGGTTTTGAAGAGTCTCGATTGAAATGTGCATCCTTGATTATTCGATTGATCTGTTCTGGGTAGTTTTAACGTTTTCGTATTTTCCAGACGGAGACATATTCACGTTGTTTGCTTTGTAAACCTTCTTATCTGACTTGACGCTGTGAAAACATAAAAACCTTTTGAATTTGAATTTTAATCTTATTTCGTACACTTTTAATACTTTTATATAAATTACCGCCAGACCACAATAAGTACATAGGAAAAATAGCCTAATTGTGTTGTTGTTTAGGGGCTTTTTCCAATCTCAAAATTTTTCTACTAACTTCTGTCATAATCGGTGACGCTATGAAACCACTCAAGTAACTAAGTGAGACTTAAGCGCCTGTGCGTTTCATAACAGCTAAGTTACTTTGTGTTGGTTAACATTCGTTATTTGGGTAGGAGTCGTCGTGCAAATCCAATTAACTACGTTATTCTATATCTATAATTTTTGTTTTAAACTTTGTAGCTAAGCACGGTTCATTATATTCTTACATGCATACTATTTGGTATCTCCGCGTGCCCCTTAGGGGTTAGGCAGGGTGAGACAGAGACATTAATTTTATCTTATATTTTAATGAAATATGTATATTATAACCTATTTGTTAATCCAGCTAACAAGGGAACGTACCCATACTACGTGACCCGTTTAGGGGGGAGCGGAGTTTTAAAATACTACGGTCAGTCACAGGAGCGGGGGGGTGGCTCAGGTTTTTGTCACGTAGTCGATGTTACTGAGAGAAATCTCGTATTTTTTCAACCTATATTCGAATATAGCGCGCAGTGTTTAGCGCTTTTTAAACTCACAGTTGGAGGCGCTGACGCTCATATGCCGAGACGTCAACTGATTGATATAATTCACTAATAATTTAAGTATGCATGCAGTCTTATGCAATAAAGACGAGCATGAGCAAAAATTTTTTTTTTCCATTTTTGCCTGTGAAATGATAAAAAATCATAATGATGAATTACTACGTGTAAACTAAAGGGGGAGAGGGGGGTCTGGCATATACTACGAGTGGTCACCGAGGGGAGAGAGGGGTCGAAACACTAAAAAAATAGGTCACGTAGTATGGGTACGTTCCCCAATCTATATCACTGCTAAATTTCATTTAATTCCGTTCAGCTGTTCTGGTGTGATTGGGTAACAAACATACTCGCATACTTTTACATATATAATATTACGTATTAGGATCACTAGGCAGACATTTTGACAGGACCATTCCACGTGCCACCTTTTGAAAAGTCACCGTGAAGCCGCCGTCTAAAGGGCGTACAATGCACTCTTATGCAAGAGTGAGAGTTATCTTTCAAAGCGTGCAAGAAGTCTCTTGTTTCGTAACCACATGTACATTTGTATCCATTACTTGCAAGCACTCTTGCTGCGTCTGGTACCTTGGTACACGAACGGTCTTAATTTCCCAAGAGCCGTGGTGGCTCGCTGATGGCGAGGGGTTTAAATAGTCGTCTGCAAAAATAATATTGCAGGTTCAAACCCCATCGGTATGTATTTACCAATGAGTATTCTGAACATAATATCAGTGATCACGTAACGTAAATGCATGCGAATCTCGACTTTATGAACTATCTAATGAGGTTGTCTTATAACATTATGTACTTGATCAGTTATTTTTAGTTTACGTAACACGGTTAAATATAGATATCGGTGTTAATAACCGCTTGAACTCTCAAGGTTCTCAACTCTTGCTTTCATAAGCCTAGTTAGTGAAACATACATTTGAATAAAAACATTTTCGTAAGCAAAACATTGGATGAATACCATACAAATACGTAGCACAACTTGTAGACTGCTTATGATTAGCATTTCAATTCATTATTTCATACACATAATACATACTGCACCTTCAAGGCTGTAACTTTAAGGCTGCTCTGAATGGTCCCAAAGATATAGGCAGAGGTGTAACACAACACTACACAGTGTTTTCGCAAGAAATATGTTTAGATGTCACCGTGACAGAATGGCAAGTTCATTTGATTTTTTTCCCAAACGTATGCCCTCTCGATACCTCGACATATCATCACGCCGAGTCCCTAACGGGGTAGGGTAGATCGCCTGTTCTCTCTAGAATTACATACATACCTCTTTCGCTTCGTTCACATACTTCAGTCTCTTCATATCGGCAAGTAAATAAATAATATATTATATCCTACTCTCTCTGCCTACTTTATGAGGGTTACGACGTAATTATATTTATGTATGTAAATATTCTACGCACCAATCGTGCGAGAATATCCTTCAAGTGCCATGTCGTAGTTGGCAAACATCAATGTTTGTCCTCAGATACTATGTTGGGTTAGTTAACAATTTAATTTGAATATTGTGAATTCTGTGATGTGAACTCTATCATACATCGATACAATGCCGGTGTGCACGTGGTTGGCTTGTATGGCCAACGTGATTATACTCGGACGAACTTTTAATTGTTCTCACATGTAATTTTGATCGGATTATGCTTTTCTATTGATTTTCTGATACTACAACAACAATTAACTAAACATGTGTATTCATGAACCACGGTAAGGATTCTCACTTTTGGTACCTTCAGACGGAAACGGAATTTTTAATTGGCTTTAGAAAATATGTTTTTTTTTTGTTTTTCAAAGATATCATAAACTGCTTGTCTCCCGCCTAAAAATCGATTTCATTTCATTTATTTTAAATTTTTTATTTTATCTATTTTTCGGAACAACAAAATCTATATCCTATGTGCTAATCTCGTTAATAATATATCTCTCTGCAAAAATTCTTCAGCCCATTTGGCGTGTTTGAGTAACAAACACCCATAATAACAAACGTTTTATAATGTTAGCACCATTTTTGTATGACTAAAGCCTACCTACCTAAGACTAGACCTAAGCTAATGTTTTATGTTCAATCGACGAAACCTGCGACGTGGAAAAAAACTACAAATGTACTTTAATTTGAAGTTGACTCATACGAGTCAATTTCTACATTAGATCCAGAACGTGCACCTATTCGACAAAATGAATCTACAACTCTATACTGCGAGAGCGGTCGTAATTTTTTTGTTTGCGTAATTATCCACGGTATTTAAGATGATTTGCATAATATTGCTAATAATAGTCGGAGTCACGCAAATAAGGACCATAAAATAAAAACAAACACTTCATTTATACGTGTATGAAGTGTTAAGAGGTGTTTGATTGTTATGTCTAATGTCATGTAAAAAATATAATAATAATTCGTTTTGTATATCTTCACGGTAGGTAGTGCCCACAGTGTGGTGTGTGAATCCCACACATCTACTTTGTTTTTTTATATTTTTAGGTGCTAACGTGACAGATGGCGGGCGCATCGATCGCCGTTACTCAAGCACAACTGTACATACATACTTTTTGGATTTCTTCTCAAACGTATACAGGTTTCCTGTCAATGTTTTCCTTCACTTTAAAGCTCGTGGAATGATTAATCACTGTACTTAAGTTGATGGTTTTGCAAATACATAAATATACGGTCCTATATCGTGGTGGCCGAGTGGTTCGAGCAGTTGCCTGCGACGCAAAGGTCGCAAGTTCGAATCCCGACTGTACCAATGAGTTTTTCTGAACTTAAGTACAGTGATTAGTCACACCACGAGCTTTACGGTGAAGGCTTGTCGAAGGAAACCCTGCTTACGTCCGCAGAAAATTCAAAAACATTATCTTCTCGTCGATAGCGAGTAACGCGTGGACTTCTCATCTGTCACGTTAACATTAATATCTAGGCAGGAAAGAGTGGAGTTGATGACGTTGTTACCTATACACCTCTGCCTACCCCTTCGGGGACCCTTGTAGGAAGGCGTGAGGATATATTATTATTATTATTATTACGGTCCTATATATACACATATTTCTCTTCGTCTACATTAAATCTCTTAATACTTGTTCGCCGGGAAAGACCGTCAGTTGTACTAGACTTACATACCTCTTATCCACATTCATCATTATCTGCATATATGCTTAACGGTTTTGAATACTCTTGGCGTTCCCATCCTCGAGTGTTCGATTGATTTTATTTAGGTCAGACCTCAACTTTCAAAGTTTTATTCATGGATTTAATCCCTTTTGGACCAAATTGAGTAAGTAAACAAAACTATTTGGAGCAGACTAACAAGGAAGAGCGATACTTTGAGAAGGTTTGTAGAGATATTACCGCTATATCACAACACTCACCATCTGTCAGTATTATTATGCTGCTATCTATTGAATGGCATTAATTTTGAAGAGGAAATCCTGTTCATCATCATCATCATCATCAGCCCAATCTAGTCCACTGCTGGACATAGGCCTCCCCAACGTGATAGATGGCCAGTCCGAGCGAGTCCATCGCCGTTACTCAAGCACAACTATACATAAGCCTTTGAATTGCTTCTTAGACATATGCACTGACTGACTGGTGTGACTAATCACTGTACTCAAGTTCTGAAAAACTCATTGGTACAGTCTGGATTCGATCTTGCGTTCTTTGTGTCGCAAGCAACTACTCCTCGTCCTGCACGGCTTTTAATACAATTTACAATATATGCGGCAATACAATTTAATAGCAGCGCTATTTTTCTATTTTCACAAACCTTGTCGAATCCTACTGCCGTGAGGAAGATTTGAAATTGCTGTTTAAATTTTCGCTATCTTGGTATTAAATCTTCAACGGAATCCATTGCCAATGGTGTAGGCCTTTTGTAATCGATGTTTTCCATGTTCATCAAACGACTGCGCCATGTATTGTTGTTGTATTTAAATAAATAATATCTTGTTTTATGCTCACTTAATATTATTTTATTAGTATACACTTTAATAATTATTTTAATATTTATTCTAACACGTTCAGCATTCTTGTGAGCTCTCTCTCAAACCGGGCGGGGGTGCGCTTACCTCAATCTGACAGTCTAGTCTATGTTACATTACATTACTCTATTACACGAACCACTCGTCCTCCACGGCTTTTGGCACGAAATCTAGAAGACATAACCTTAATAAAACCCCAGACTTGAGGTCTCTAATTAATAATAATAATTCATTTATTTCAGATACTAAAATCCATACATCAAAAATGTAATTAAACAATAGTAATATGACTATTATGACTAGTTTACTTATTGAACAAAACACCGAATGCGGTCAAAACATAATTTGACAATCCGTCAAAATTCACATAATCGAACGATTATGAGGTTAATATAAGAGTGGATCGATAATTGCTACACATGGTTGCAGCATTGGAAAGGCAAAAGATTTGGTTACGTAACTGTTTTATTGTGTAAGCGGACGGTGAAAGAGTTGTCGGTACGAGTGGCTGCAGTGTTGCATTAGGCGTTACCACGGTCAGTCGACTGGCTCTCCTGCCCCGTAGTCCGCGAGTTTCGCTCAAACGCGATTGTGCAACCCGCCTTCACGGCTGTGTGCGTTACGGTTTAAATTTTTCATACATTCTGTGATTAACTTGCGATGATAATGTATTTGTGATGATTTTATATAGGGAATGAGATTATTAATACACATCATGTAATACTTTTGTTGGTAGAACTTGCATTGTTTTATGAATGCAACAATTTTAGAGTGATGTAGGAGTAATTACGATGGTAGAGTTTCTCGGTTTTATAGAAATTATTTCCAGTGCAATAATGCTGCACCGTCGCATATTAATGCATAATATATAATTGTATATTACGTCAACAGCTTACAGTTTAATATTAATGCCACTGTATTTAAAGCTTTATCGTTACGGGCAAAGAGCGTTTAATGGTGTGTATTGTTGATTATTTAAAGCAACAATGCATCACAGTCCGCCTTTTAACGGTTGAGCGAATTAGAAAGCATGTACTTCTATTATTTGCAACGCTCCGAGGCCTACTTTTCATTCGGCAAAGGCTTAAGAAATATTTCTAGTAATCTAACCACCTGGGTTATTCAATAAATTCAGTCTCTTGCAGGAGCGATTTAGTCTTCGTGGAAATTAACATTTTGGCCTGTTTTTTCAAGCCATCTTTAGGTGCCATAAGACATTTATCAAATCAAAGATTTGCCCGTAGATCTGGCCATTGAATCGGAATTTGTGACAATATTTTTTTTCATTTGTAGGTATTATTTATATATAATTATAAAACATTTACTGTAATATGATTTAATACGTATATTACAATGCACTGTTGCATTAATTATATCATATTGTACTGTAGAATAACACTTAAACTCCACTGTGTGAGATGTTCTTTTGGAATAGCAAACATTGTCTGTTGACATACGTTGTTCACATAACGGTTAAAGCATACCATAATGAGATCTATAGTCGGGTCTTGCACGTTTAATACGCACCTCTGTGAGTTTAAATTTTATGTTCTTAGATAAGTCGTTATTTAAGAGAATTTTTAATCCCCTTATTCTTTGAGCCGTTCATTTAGAGCTGTGGTGGTCTAGTGATTTGAATCAAGTGAGAAACAAATTCAAGAGATCGAATGACGACCATGACTTTTACTGAACTTAACAACAGTAACTTATACCATATATACTCATACCACAAGTTTTACGGTAAAGGAAAATCATGCGGAAATTTGCATACGTTAAGATATTCAAGGCATACCGGCTTAGCTTAGCCGCTTCGGAAAAGGCGACGGACTCGCTCTCTATAAAGCTTCGCGAAAAGATAATGTTGTTACACTTCTGCCTACTACTACTGGAACACCTATTAATTAACTTAAACAATCCGTATCGAAACGGTTGACCAGTAAAGAAACGCAGTCGTTCAAAATTTTTAATATATTACCTATTAGTATATTACCAGTACGAAAATACGCCGTAATCTATAAATATGACATCATGGCAAATATGGCTAACTACATATATACTTCATATCCTCACACCTACCCAAAAGGGTCCCTGAAGGGGTAGGCAGGTGTATAGGTAGTACCCACACATCCACCATCCGCTAGAAATATATTATTAGGTGGCAGCGTGACAGGTGGTGAGTCCATCGCCGTAAATCAAGCACAACTATACGCCTTTGAAATTCTTCTCAAACGTATGCAGGTTTCCTCTTGAGGTTTTCCTTCACCGCAAAGCTCGTGGTGTGACTAATCACTGTACTTAAGTTCAGAAAAACTCACTGGTACAGTCGGGATTCGAACTTGCAATCTTTGAACTAGGTACTCGAACCAATCGGCCACACTATATAATTAATTATACATATATTATTTACAGGTGAATGTCAATGTTCTAAGTCTTATTAATAGCATCGGAAGTTGTTATTACCAGTGCTCATGGTATGAGTATGTTATTTTCGTAAGTGTACTTGAAATCAGCATGTTGTATAGCTATATTTTCTTCCCTTTTCCTGGTCGAACTCTAGTGGTGTGCGAGGTTTCTGCGTACCCTTCATAAATGCGTAAATGACTAATCTCAACTTTGTTCTTAACTAAGTTATCAATTTATAATAAATTTAAAAGCTGGGCTTTTATCGCCGTCTCTAGTCTTCTCTGTCGAGTCCAATCTCATTGAGCAATCTGACATATGACACGTAATCGTTATAGTTAACAATCATCAAATAAGTAATAAATATGCTAATCTTAATCTGCCGTTCTTCCTTTCCTACTAAAATTAATTCATTCATTAAAATTAATGAATTCCAATAAATTGCTATTACTAAGTTATCAGTTGTGCCATGTGTTGTTTTCACATGATTTATCTAGACATTGTCCATGAATAGTTTTGGGAAACTGCATCAGAAGATCGCATATTCGTGCGCTTAATTTCGGTTCCCCATTATGTAACCACTTTGTAAAGCCAGTACGTAACATGTATGTGTAATCGTTGCCTGATGCTCATTTGTTTTGGTATGATCACTGTCAAAACATACTAACGTCAGATCTGCAATAGTGTGACTATTGCCACCGGTTTGCATAACCTCTATAATTATTAATTATTTCCTATTATATTTCCTTGTCCCTCCTTCATATCCTTTGGACTAAGGTCAATTAGACAAGGTGGTCTTGACGAATAGTTCAAGATTATTAGGTCTATTATAAGACTTTGTACTGTTGCATTAGATATTCGATTAATCAAATATTTTCAATTTCATAACTTGCTGTATTAGTCTTTTCACTTCATTTGTATTCGCAGTTCGAATTTCTTCAGAATGCTACATTTATATTGGTACTTAATCTTTCCAATGAAAGAACACCACAGTTTACATAAAATCTAATCTAGTGTCACCGAATTGAAGGCAATAAATTTATATGACCTTATTTCCACATACAGTGGAATGGTGAAAATATTACTACATTTCTTTTATCTTTTATCTGTAATAGTTAAAGCAAATAATTTTATATAATAAAATAATAATAATATATATGATAAAATGTAACAAAATTCATCTTTATAGTCATTTGACGTCATCACGACGATGTATACAACATAATATAACTTCTTGAAGCCGACTGTGTCAAGACATACACAATACGCTTCAAGTACAAGTACATTGTCAAGCTGTGTACCTTCCATGTTTACCTTCCAATAATAATTAAACAACTATTCGATTGTTAATGTGTACCATAATCTTTAAGTTAAATATTTGTTTTCGAAATGTCAAGGTTTCTTTATGGTTAGTCCGATACTTCCTCCTTTTCATGACAACTCGCACAGTGAATTCTGTGTAAGTTCTATGAATGCATACTGTGTATCGAGAATTGTAACCACAGACGGCAATTAAATTATGAAAACGTCAATGGATTTGTGCGACCTTCGCAAAAATCGTAATATTCTCGACGTCGAAGGCATTTGTAACGAGATGGTTATATATAGTGCACGTTCTTACAACTCACTTAGCGTTGTTAAGAGTTTTTAAATAATTCCTTATTGCCTTGATCGTTTACATTTGCATTATCATCGTCATTTAATCCGTAATGTAATGTTAATTTGATTTTTATTTATTCCAAATTGTTTACAGAATATCATTACCTTTACACTGTTCTCATTAAAAATAAAATAGTGATTCCGGATAAGCAATAGTTAAAGTGCAAATTGTGATGTGTTAGGCAATATGTCTGCTGGCGTTTGGGACTTAGTACCGGTAAGGTGCCGCTGGATCGAGACCTTAAGATATTGCGGGAAAACACTGTTGCAGCGACAGCGACGTCTGCTCAGAAGATTGAAGAAGGTAATTTGTAGTTTTAAACCGTGCACCGTGCTCCGTGCAACCGTCGTGTGTGCAAGTCGGGACAGAGGTAGACCACGTTCCAACTACCTAGATCAAATCGAACGGACACTTAAGGACGGGAACTTCAAGAGTACTCGAAACAGGCGAGCATGTATGAAGAGACTGATGAATGTGGACGAAGCGAAAGACTTCTCTCTGCCTACCCTGTTAGGGATTCGACTTGATGATATGGATGTATGTAATTTTAAATTGCATAAGTGGTCGAATCTCTATATCTAGGCTTGCATATCCAACATAGAGGGTCCGTCAAGAAAATGAATTGTCTATTATGGGTTTTTATCGGCCATTCCCATCCATGCAACCACAACGCGCCACAGTGAAGCCTGGCAGTGTATAGCTCGTATAATATAGATATGATTTACTCGCATTTCGATCCTACGAATATTTATTCCGCTTTTAAACCAAAAAGGATTTATTCTGCTATAGTAAAAATATACTCCAAAATATTTCGGTTTTAACCTATTCCATTGTGTATGTGAAAAATTATTTGATTGTTCACAATGGATAGGTTCTTATTATATATGATATATTTAAACGAATAGGTAAAGATGAGTATGTGAAAATCATAATTTGGTTTTACAATGAAAGCACAAGTTGAATCGTTCGTTTTTTTTACTTGTGTTTCGTAATTGTAAGTCATACACAAATGAGCTTGTAAAAAAATATGTTTTATATGGTTTATACCTAATTTATCTACTTATGGATAAAATTTTTATTTTTTAATTTCGGTCAAAAATTATTAATAAATATTGATTTTGGTTGAAGAGAATATTATAGAGGTGATATTCAAGATATTCGATTTATAGGAGGAATTAGATTTTATATTCCTTTTACTTCTTTATGCAGGCAGGAATATATTTATTATTTTATACTTTATTTGCTTCTTTACCTTTATTAGTAGGTATACACCGGTTTGAACTCAGATCATGTAAGATTTTAATGATCGAACAGATCAAAAATTTTAAACTTCTGCATTTAAATTTTATCTTAATCCAACATCGATTTTTCCACAAAATAAAAAGAAAATCTAGTAACCTAAATTCCATTGCTTTAGGGTTGGCGACACAATGAACAAATCAGAGGATGAAATATAACCAACTTTTGCAATCTTATAGCAACTATTGCAATCTTATAGCAACTATTGCAATCATTATTCAAGAATGCCAAAGGTACAGATTAAGTCTTATTAAGGCCTCTGATTCCTTTGATGCAATCGGGTCCGAGCTCTAGACTACGTAGCTGTAGGTCACGGGATCGATTCCCGTAATGAATCTGTAACTTTCATGAAATGCGGAAGATTCTTTTATTATTCAGCACTGTCAACTTAAAAATACTAATTTAGCGTAGTATTACCTATGTAGTAGTATATATATATATATATATATCGACATAGCGATATATATAGCGACAGCTTCGTTTGGGTCAAGAAATAAAAATAGAAGAAGATATAGATAGATAGTTCGTAAAGTGCAAGCTTTGCTTAAATTTGAACAAGCTCAATTTCAACTAAATTATCAGAAGGTATGTGGTGGTATTATTTCGTTCGGTGACTGTAATATTGGATGACATTGATATTTTTATTATTGCTTCAATCGATCGGAAGAAACGTTTACTCATTGTCCACTCATCGCGCAATACGCTGCGGTAATTACAATAAAAGATTGTGAAATAGTTACAAGTTCATCCTTTGGTATCCATTGTATTTCATCTATTTAATTGATTGGGTTATTGTTGGACTCATTCAGTATCGTCCCACGCCGCACAGGAACAACGACAGTTCCTTATTGTGCCAAGATTCAACAGTCGATATTATAATATTTGAGGGTAAATATTGAGATTTTTCTTTATCGTAATTTTTTTCTCCTTTTATATCTATTAAACAAAAACCTTTTTTACTTGGAAGCGTTTGAAAGTACATAGCACTTAACTGTTATTACACAAGTAATTATTCTCATTAAACTATGACTTAGTAGATTTCAACATACCTACATGTACAATTATAAAATGGCGTATTTTTATATATTTGTCTCTTTTTTAACGTCTGTTTGTCGCTGTAGGGGACACAACGAGGCCGTATAATCTAGTTCCGGAAAATGTGCGCGTTATCAGGTTCACGTCAAATTTTGTCTCTAATCCCTTTACCCAGTTCCTTGGTGTGGCTTAACTCTACCATGTATACCACTAAGTTGGTTAATAAGATTGCTGTTCGCCTGATTCGTTTACCGCCGTTGCTGACTCTGCAAAAAGTCTTTAACACCTTTATTGCAACTACGTGCGTTTATTTGCTAGCTTTGAATTCCTCGCGTTAAAGTCACGGTCGCTTTTAATAAATCACACCTCTTTAAAACTGTTCGTCATCTTTCTTCTGAATAAGCAAGGTTTATTTTATCCAAACCTACAAGGGTTAAACGCTTTTCACGGCTCAAGGCTGCCGGGCTCTGCTTTATGCATATAGAATTATAGATACACTCATGTATGTACCCTACTTCTGGACTAGTTGCTGTTAATTACTTGACTGCTTTGCATCGCTGTATCATATCAAATGTTTTATTAATAAGAGTTACAAAGTAATCATGTAGGTATATAACGTCTCAGAAGAAAATCAAGAACGTGCCCACGTGATCCCACGAACCGTGTTCTGTGTCCTTGATAGGGTAGGCAGAGGCGCGTATATATGCTCGGGCGCGATACAACATACGTTTGTAGTTGGAGCTTTGCAAGAAGAATGTATGAACACCTAATTAGTGTTGCACCTAATAAGTACCTAGTTAGTGTCAGTGACTTGTAGTCGTAATAAATATTGAAAATACCTACATTTTCGGATTTCTGGTCAGTTGCATGTACGTTTCCTCACTGTGTTTTCCATCTCTGTGTAAGTTTGTGATGTGATAAATCACCGTATTTAAATTCACGTAAAATTAATGGCTGAAATTTGAACTTTAATGCCCACAATTATACGAATACTTAAAATATTATAGCGAAAGTTTAATGATAAATTATTATTATTATTTTTACCCCCCGCCGATAGAACATTCTGAAAGCGAGAGGCATAATATTACAGCACGTTGCATAATATTATTAATGTACGTATATGCCGAAATGAGTTAAGTTTTGCCGAGAAAAAGATTAATAATAGTAAATTTTATTACGCTTTCGCGGATTTGTTACTCGCAAAATTTTACGGATCATCATGAAATTTTGCATACACGATGACTGGGGTAGAAAGAAACTTTTCTCCGGTTGTGTGAGGTGAGATAGAAACTCAGCCTATTGACGTGAATAAATTTGTAGCAAAATCCACACCCCAAAATATAAAACACGCATGTGAGAGAAGCCAGCCAAGGACAACTATAATTTATACTATCTGCCAATTATGTTTGATGAAGTTTCACTTTCATACAATTTATTATCAACTAGCTGTGCACGCGACTTCGTCCGCGTAGAATTAAAAAAAAAATGTCAGTTTCCAAAATAAAAGTAGTCTAAGTTATTCCTTTTAACATCAGCTATCTGCCAGTGAAAGTCCCGCTAAAATTGGTCCAGCCCTTTATGAGATTACCCGGAACAAACAATCAGACAGATAAAAATTGTAAAAAATTATATTTTGGTATATGTACCGTCAGCTACCGTGTATACATCCATATGCATTTAGTAAAAGGCGTTTTTTTTTACATTACAAACAGACACTCCATTTTTTTTTATTTGTTTAAATAATACGTCATGCATACGCAATTGTTCTTTCATATGTATAAGTAATGGTTTAACTTTAAGAAAAAAGTTAATGTATAACAATTAACATATGTAATTGCCGGAGTGGTGACTACTTGCCAATTCTGTGACACGCACCTTACGTCACTCACGTTTTAAGTATTATCTAATATTACTGAAAACGTGACTACAAGCGTTGAAGGCGCAATAGTCTGTTGTGTGTACGTTTTTAACATAAATACAATGAGAATGGTCACGATGTTAAATATTATACCTAATCTTTATCTATATATATATAGGAGATCCCATTTTTGAACTGACTCATCACGAAATCTCAGGAACTATAAGGCCGATTGACTTGAAATTTGGTAAAAGTATTCCTTACGCAATGTAGAGGTCAGCTAAGAACGGATTTTATAAAACTCCACCCGCAAGGAGTTAAATAAAAAAACACGTTTTATACCATTGCTTTTTACGGCGCGAGCGCGAAGTACCAATGTCATCTGGGAAAAACAATTGCAAGAGAGTCGTTCTTCACTTGCGTTTTAAAATAAGAATTCGATTCAATGTTCATTATTATTTAAAGATTTCAAACATTTTTTTTTATCGATTATTTATACATTTAACCAAGTGTTATTTGTGACCTCTAAAATAATTTAAATTAGTTATTAATAAATTTAATTAATTTATTTCAACGCATAAACATAGATGATGCTCAAATATAAAACAATATTAATCGGACACCAAGAATCGTATTTATTGCATATTGTTATGGGATACCATAGACGATAACAAGTAAAACTGGCGCGTACCATAGATTGATTATGGCGCGAAATATAAATGTCATCTGGAAAAAACAATTGCGAGAGAGTCGTTCTTCACTTACGTTTAGTAGAGTCGGGACAAGTCGGGCAATTTTTGTGTTTTTTTTTTCAGTTCGGAGTAACGATCTTAGATCGAATCCGCAATGAAGAGATTCTCAAATCAACGGGTGTGAACGGGGTTGTGATTGAAAAGATGAAGAAAGGCATGTTAGTGTGGTTTGGACATATACAAAGATTGACGAAACAGATATACAAAGCGAAAGTGTGTGCAAGAAGAGGCAGAGGAAGACCACGTTCCAACTACCTAGATCAAATCGATCGGACGCTCAAGGACGGGAACGTCAAGAGTACTCGAAACCGACGAGCATGAATTGAGCATGAAAGAGACTGATGAATGTGTACGAGGCGCAAGAGGTATTGTAGTCTAGAGAGAACTGGCGCTATATACTCTCAGCCTACCCCGTTAGGGACTTCGCGTGATGATATGTATACAATTCTTTACCCTTATGGTAATAAGGCAAGAAATCTGTTGTAACGATATTCACAACACTCTATAACTTCTAGAAGACAACTGTTGTATTCTCTGAGACACACCGGTCCTATCCTGTGTTAATTCAGCTAATAATCTATCTCTGTGCCTTATTTCATCCAATACCGTTCTGTAATTTTTGCAAGCAATATATATTCCTATACTTTGTAATGTTCGTAGGTAACACGTGAACGTACTGTGTTTGTCGTTTAATCGCTTTGCTTTGCTAATAATTTAACACCATAGATTGATTATGACGCGAAATACAAATGTCATCTGGGAAAACAATTGCGAGAGAGTCGTAGTTCACTTGCGTTTAATTTGTTGCAAGAATTCGATTGAAATGAAGTCCCTTCCGCTGTCTGTTCGCTTAGATCTTTTAAGCTATTCCGCGGATTTCAATGCGGTTATCAGCAATACATAAAGTGATAAGAGAGGAAGGTTTATATTATATGTTTAATGAATAAAGAAATATTCAAAGATTTGTAGTGTGATGATAGAAACATATTTTTGTGCGCTTAAATCGCAAACGCTGGATAAACCTTACGAGATAGATCAATTAAATGTACTACGGAATAGTATATCTTAAAATGATCGATAAAAATATCCGCGATAATATTTAATTATCTCTAAAGGATAAACCACCATAACCATTTTTATCTTTTACATAGTATTAGTATTAATATTGCACCCGTGCGAAGCCGGGGCGGGCATCTAGTCTATATATATATATATAGGAGATCCCATTTTTGAACTCACTCATCACGAAATCTCAGGAACTACAAGGTCGATTGACTTGAAATTTAGTAGGAGTACTCCTTACGCGGTGTAGAGGTCAGCTAAGAACGGATTTTATGAAACTCCACTTGCAAAGGGGAAGGCGGGGGCGTTAATTAATTAAAACTAAAACACGTTTTTCAACTATTGCTTCCATAGGTATGAAACTTGGTCAAAATATTATTTTTGGCATGATATTAATTTACAATGTAATACAATAAAACCCTTAGCCACAGCAACGCGTGGCCCGATCTGCTAGTTACTTATAGTACACGATACATTAGGCCGAGTCCCTTACCGCTAGTAGAATGCCAGTTCTCTCTAGACTTCAGACGGACATTGCGTGCCTAGATAAAGGCCTTGGGGGCGAACTTGCATCAGCACTAGAGGACTCTTGCGGTCACAATTCATTTACGTTTAAGAGATGAACATAATAAATATGGCATGTCATGATTCGGCTCATGGATAAGTTGCTTAGTATATATGTACATGTACATGCTATCGATATATTTTATTTATAAACATTTATCTATATACATAATAGGTATACGTACATCTTGATGAGTAAGTCGTCCCAAAATCATGGCAGCGACAGTACGCCACGTATCAAAAAGTATGTAGATCTCGAATACGTAAAATAAACGAAGTTCATTACCTATTTTATTTATATATATTACCTTTTTTATTGGTTACATTGCGTAAATACGCTAGTCTCCATTAAAAACTCATATGGTGCGTCCTTATTGTTACTAATCTGAGTTCTTACCTATTTGGGGTTGTATCCGTCAGTACTCTTAGTGTAAACTATGATTTAGAAAGAAATCTTCGTTTAGCAACATCATACCATTTTCATACATGTATCTGGATATTGTTCGTTTAACTGCTAATTAAACAGAATTGTAATATACTGTATTTCTCCTTCGTTTAAAATGAATCGCAAGATAATATGCGGCGTGGATGGCATAACAACCACGTGGTGTAGTTGGTATTAAGAACAAAAAATTGTGGGATTCAAATTATTCTACGATGACCTTTAAATGACGAGAAAGACATTCCAGCTATATAAAATAAAAAAGTTATACAAATTACAGTAGGTAGTATATGTTGATGGATTATATGCCATCTGTCACGACCTAATATACCTCTGGCGGAAAGTGGGTGTGTGGGTATTACCTATACACCTCTGCCTATCCCTTCGGGGACCCTTGTGGAAGGCGTGAGGATATATTATTATTTATTTAAGAACACTACTTATTGACCAAACAGGTGTCAACTAATGTGGATCTTGTGATGGAATCACCTACCTTTTGTTTGTTCCCAATTATATTATGCCAATTATAACGCAAAGATAGCGCATGCTCTATCTTATATTACATACTTCTTTCGCTTCATTCACATTCAACAGTATCTTCACACATACTCGCCGGTTTCGCGTACCTACTGTTAACGTTTCTGTGCTCATTTGTTCGATCAATTTAATCTAGATTCTAAATAGATTGGAACATGGTTTTCTTCTCTGAATTGAACTCGAGCTTGACCAATTAATTGTATACCCAATTGCTCTGCAAAATTTCGCTTGGGTGAAAGTATAAAGAGTAAAAGCTCCTGAAACACGATTGCAGTGCAATCTACCGGTTTGAATTGTAATTTCAAACCATTCCAGTACCCACTCAAATATACAGATTATAAAATTAAAATCCACGCAGAATTTTATCAAAATCGGTCCAACCGCTTAGTATTTAGCGACAATCATGTACAGTAGAATTATATATGTATAAGTATAAAGATATTTTCGACATACAACCTTGTTTTTTTTTTAAATAGATGTGTCCGTTCCGCTTTCCATCCAATTGGGTATTGCGGATGAGCCTTAACACAGATTCAAACGCCCACAGCCATAGCCTTGCTCCAGTCTGGCCGAAGTCTATTTTCTAACCGGCACTTTCTTTGTTTACTCGCAGTGCAACCTACTTTCTCGATGCAATGTATTATGTACGTAACTCAGAAGTTTATATTTATCGCGACGCCTGGACATTTTATGTTCAGCGCTTATATTAGATTTTAGATTTAAATGTAGTTACTTGCAAAGACATGTTACGTTGGTTTGGACACATAGAAAGGATGAGTGAAGAAAGATTGACGAAACAGATATACAAAACAAAAGTGTGTGCAAGAAGAGGCAGAGGAAGGCCACTTTCCAACTACCTGGATCAAATAGATCGGACTCTCAAGGACGGGAATGTTAAGAGTACTCGAAACCGACGAGCATGTATGAAGAGACTGATGAATGTGGACGAAGCGAAAGAGGTATGTAAGTCTAGAGAGAACTGGCGCTCATTCCACTCTGCCTACCCCTAGGTTAGGTTAGGCTCTCGGCGTGATGTGATATGTATTTGTGTACTTTCAAAAACGTATGTATCAGTCGTGCTTGAGAAACGGCGATGGACTCGCCATCCGTCACGTTGTCAGTATATATCTCCGACGAAAAGTGAGTGTCTGGGTACTACTTACACACCTTCGGGACCCCTTGTGGGACAGCGTGAAGATATGTTATTAACCTACTTTGGGTTTGTTTGCGACTTGTACGATTTATTACGACGATACCGAGCTTTGCATTGGGTCAATCGTGGGCGAGATCTATTCATGAGTTACGTTTGAATCAGACATCAGATGTCCTGAATTTTAGGAATATTCTACTAATCTTTGTAGATTATATGCGATGTTCATATTGGACATTGATGTTGCTCGCATTCTTATTTCCTTAGCTAGCTCCAGCGATACTCAGTACATTAAAATTTATCTTCTCCATTTCTCATTTTACCCATTTCACATTTTTTCCCATTGCACCTAATATACCTCTGGCGGAAAGTGGGTGTGTGGGTATTACCTATACACCTCTGCCTATCCCTTCGGGGACCCTTGTGGGAAGGCGTGAGGATATATTATTATATATATTTTAAATAGTGTTAAGATAAAGCTATATCAATTCCTTATTTCTCATAGTGTGTCTTTATTTCTAGGTGTACCTACACAGTTGGCGCTCTGCAGACGAGCTGAACATGTTAGTGGGTGCGAAGGTCGGCGGCGCGACGCCTCTCGTGATCGCCTGCAGGAATGGCCACTGCGACGTGGCCGAATACCTCATTGTGAGGTGCAAAGCTGACATTGAACAGCCTGGCTCTGGTGAGTAAACGTGATCTGCAAAGTATTAGCACAAGTATACTGTGATATAAAATACCAGCAGAGTATAAGCATGACCCACCCATATGCCCATTGTTTTTTTTAAATAAGAAAAAGATTCAAGTATTTGGCAATGTTATTTCTTACCTGGTGTAAAAGGCGACTGAAGAAGTGCCGACGACGGATTTGTGGTGCGGTGATTTGTGAGCTAGGGTGGGGAACGTGGATGTCACATAATGCTGGCCCAGGGATGGTGAAATCGCGATGTGCCCCGTGCTGCCGATCGGTCAGCGAGAGTGCTAGGGGGGAACTAAGCCACCCCTGGGACGTGCTAAGTTAAGGTGCAGGGTACTGGTGCGTTTCACGGGAAGTCCTTACGGGGTTTTATTGTGTAGAAATCTCACGGTTCTCATATGTTTGAACGGTATCCCGAATAAATTATTGTATCATTAAAATACTCTAGAAACTGGTTACCGTTGGTTATATACCTAAGCTTGGCAACACATCATTCAATGTTACTATAATTATATTAGATTAATTACAAAATTTATACATAATTACAGTATTTAATCACACTGGCCATGTTTTGAGCCAGATATATTGGGAGTGTTTAAAACTGGTTGCGAATAGAACGTTACCAATAAGTTTTATAATGAGCCTCATTTCTTCTTAAATTATATAATATACATGTTATTACCAACATTTGACGCTCTGCCCTACTTGTATTAGTATAATGTAATTAATATATTTTGTGTAAGCTGCAATAATCTTTTCTTCGCCAGAGATATATTTAGGTGCCAATGCGGTAGATGTTGAGATTGTACGGTACGACATACACTTTTGAATTTATTCGTCTTAATTTACGTAGGTTTCCTAACAATGTTTTTCTTTACCGAAATCTTTCTGTACCGTAAAATCACGACCTTTACGGTCGTGATTTTAGCACCACGTATCAGTAATAAATCAGGATACGTAAGTATCGCCGGGGTTTTATTTGCAATATTTGTTTCGCAGACAACTATCTCAAACCTTCGACCAGCGCCTTGCCCAATAAGTTTAGCTTTAAAATAAGTATTAATTGAAAGACAAACATATTATTTAAGTAAGGCAAAAAGTAAAACGAAATACTGGTGTTGCAATCAGTGAATCACCCGAGTAGGTCGCAAAATGAGCTCGACTTTCAAAATCCTTTCTTTGAATCTGATGACGCTTTAGCCACGAATACGGATGCGTACAGATGGCAATTCCAAATAAAAAAAAATATTACTATTAGTCATATGAAAATTCTTGGGTCCTTTGTGCGATACAAAGCTACAGATGTGTGCTTTTATTTAACTTTGTTTCATTAATTTATGAGTGCACGTGCGTAACGTGCATTTAGTTTTGATAGACATGAGCGGGTCACATAGTGGTGGATTCATAAATTTGTCAACATAGGCTATTCAAATGTTGCTTTATTACCTCTACATATCGTTACCCTAGTTCATAATACATTAAGTCACTTTGTCTACTATATAGTGTTTTTGTGACGTAAAAGAAAAATTTCCCGCCCCTAAAACCTGCCGCCCTAGGATCCAGCCTTTTGGTAAATCCACTATTGACGTCTCATATGGTAATAGTACTCAACATTTTTCATCCAAGTTACCAGTACAATACACGACAAGAGAACACAATGCCTTTTGATCGTAGTTATAATGTGTGAAAACTTGTACAGGGCTCCGAGCGGTACTTGCGTCAGTGGAAATAAATTCTCCGACAAGTAACCGGTACAATATATTAAGTTTACCACACTATGATTACTTAGTACGTAGGTAGTTACGCCCATAATGGCCTCGTCGAGAAAAGGTATTGTGAGTTGTCCAGTGCCTCAAGCGGATAAATGAACCTGAATCCTATTTTTGATAAGTTACGTAGCGATCATACGATAGCAATTATCGATGCAAGACTCATGGTAGGGGTTCCAACATCTAAGGAGTATTGAAATTTCAGTATTTAAGAAAACGCCACGGATAAAATTGTGTTCGAAGTGACTTATTCCTTCATATTTCAAAACATAAATCGAATTTTCAAAATAAGGGACACAGGGCTCTCTTATTGAACGTCATAAATAAGTAGTAGCAGCGTTCTAATCTCTCTAGTGCCTACCCAGTGAGGGGCTCGGCGTGATATGTATATCACATCTATGATATGTACATCTATTCAAAGAGAGATTATGAATGATGTGTAAGATGTGTGTACGTCTAGAGATAACTCGTGTTCAATATACAATTTATCTTACCACTGTTAAAGACATTGCCATTCTGAATTTCTTGACAGACTAAGGTTTGGGATATGTGTATGTACAATTCTTAAAATAAACTGACTAGCAACTTCATCTCATACAAGTCATGAACTTACTTACCCTCAACATAAATATTCTCGTAAAACAGATTTTATTTTTATTAACTCGTCAATTGCATCACCACGGCATTTTCAATAGCCTTGTTTATATTTTACTAGTTGTTCCGCCTAGCTTCGCTTGGGTGTAAAGTTTAATCAGGATGATTTCGCTCGCGCTGCCGATCGGGTCGAATTTACCTTCGTTAAAATGGAATATTCTTTAACTTAGACCTCAAGCAATACATCGGGGACACTGCATTAAATTCCTTCTTCCAAGTATTTTTTTTGTGATGCGTGTAAAACAATCAGATAGATTAACAAAATCCAAAAACAAATGTTTTGGCTTCTATTGCTCTAATACAAATCCTCATATTACTGTATTCTAAGATGTACATACATCGGTCTGCTACAATCGTATGTCTGTTAGTCTGTCGTATTATATATCGGGCTCTAATGAAACGTTCGTTTGTTTTTCTATTAATGCTTTTCCGTTATTGTTTTCCTATTGCGTCAATGCCTTGGCTAGGAGCCATTTGATTGGAGGAATTACCTTCTGAGCATCGTTTAAAACGATAATATAGCCATTGTCTGGTCTTGCGATACGGTATTTAAATTATAAAAGAGGTAATAAGTGATGCATCTAGGTAACTTTCTAGGTATGTAAATACATACCTAGGGAGCTATGTATCTAATATTAAAACTAATTATTTGCATTTTCCCATAATGAGTTTGGAATTTGGATTCGAATACGTCGCGTGTTTGATTATTTTAGAACACGTTAAGAAACATGCGCTGACATATATCATCACATCAAATCTTTCAAAGTGTTTACAGAGAGAATATAGCGCTAGCTTCTACACTAACATTATTATATGTTGGTTTCATGTGAATATAGATAATACATGTTATTTATCTTTTTAATCTCTGCATGATCTCTGTAACTCTGTACTCTGGATGTCTTAGAAAAAATATTGTATTAAATCTCTATATCGCCATATACAGATTTAATATAATATTTTTTATATTATTTGCCTATATACCTTACAAAGCAAATAAAAAAATAACAAACACATTTTCATTTAAAATTAATTTCCACAATTATCACTGATCCTAAATCAACGATTATATTTTGTTGTTTTGTATTTCTTCTTGTAAAAACTAAATGAAAAACCCGCTCATAGAGATTGATTTGTCTCATGACATACAAATATATACGTCAAAATTGTAAATACCGTTAGATTATAATCAATCTCGCGAGATTGTAAACTGTGGATAGATTGTGAACCGTAACACACTACTTACAATTTAACTCATTATTTTTCGGTATATTATAATCTATCGAGTTATGACATATATAACGACACTGAATGTATATCTATCTATAGAGTAATGATTTGCTGTTTGATAATAATGGGCTTGTTTACTCCCACGCATACTACATACATTGAATGTTCGAGATTAAAAAAAATTGCCTATGTCCTATTCCTAGGTATGAGCCATCACAATTTTAACTTTCAGCCAAATCGGTTCAGCCGTTTTGCCGTGAAAGAACCGCAAACATCCAAACTTTCACATTTAAAATATTAGTAAGATGTGTACAATTGCATTAAACGCAGGTCAAATCGCCGGGCACAGCCAGCAGAGCGTAAGAGTCCTTGAGAGTGGTATTTTTGCCACTGCGCAATTATGTCAACCAAGTTCTTACGAATACAGGAGCAGATTGTCCATTTTTGAGTTACCTTATAATCGCAGCTCGCTTATCACTAATGAATCACGTGCCTCCTGCGTAAACTCTACCGAATCTCCTCCCAGTACTGTAATGTGCTTCTAAATAATTGGAACAATAACACGGAAGCAAAGTCACACGACAGTCCGATTCCGTTAACACTCGACAACGCTTTTGTGGTAGTAAATAATATGTTTTAAAGTAGGTACTTTCCGTTGCCAAAGTTTCGTGTTGTGTTTTCGTTAGTTTTTAGGTCAACCAAATTTACTTTAAGCATTGGCATTTACATTAATGTTGAGGTACTTATAGATGTGCTATATCAATGTTTTTATCATTATTAATAATTTTCTTTTTGGCTCCAAAGAAATAATAAGCTATATTTTTTCCCAAATTATCGTAGATGTCGAGTTTGATACTCTTGCGATTCTTTGTAGGCGATTACTGACCGTACCGCGGGAATTGGATTATATATATCATAGATAATTTGACCGTAGATTTGCTTCGAACATCACATACAATTTCGCTGATGGATTGGAACGCGGACTGAACACGTCATTACAGAATCCAGACAACTTAAATTATAAATGATAAATAATACCAGTTGAGAACCCTGAATTATATGTCAGAGAAGTGTAATAGGGAACATTAATGATGGATGACGTCGTCAGCTTATCGATTTTCAAAGTTCAAGCATTGTATCAAGCATGCATGTAATCGTATATAAATTGTTAGATTTATTGCTCCGTGGCTTGGAAATAATTAAACTAGAAAGCGCTGGATCATCGCTTTTGTGCTGAATTCAGTTTACAGCGTCTATGTAATGGCGTTAAGTTATTGTATGTTTTCAAAGTAATAATCATCCCATTTGTGATGATCAGAGATCACATTTGTGAACTCACTCATCACGAAATCTCAGGAACTGTAAGGCCGATTGACTTGAAATTTGGTAGGAGTATTCCTTACGCGGTGTAGAGGTCAGCTAAGAACGGATTTTATGAAACTCAACTTTTTTTTTACTTTTTCACCCGGGCGAAGCTGGTCGGGACAGCTAGTTAATAATATAACAGGTGTAGTAATAGTAATAACAGGTGACTCAAAACTGAATAGTTAAACAGGGCAAAATGTTTTTCTCTGGAAGAAGAATAGTCATGAGTCGTAAACTCAATTCAATAAAGGGACAAGTAACATTATAAGTATATACAATACACGGAACACGAGCGGAGCACGGAGAACAAACATCCTCACTCAAAGTTTCGTATTTATAATAGTAGGATAATCTTTTATAATTATGTTCTTTTTTGCAGTTACATTCGACGGCGAGACTATAGAAGGTGCCCCCCCGCTATGGTGCGCCGCCGCCGCCGGTCACCTAACATTGGTGCGGCTATTAGTTCGCGCGGGCGCGAATGTCAACTCTACCACAAGAACCCAGAGCACACCCCTAAGGGCAGCCTGCTTCGATGGCCACTATGATATTGTCAAGTTCCTAGTTGAAAATGGTGCCGGTGAGTTCATTAATAATTCCTATTTTAAACTAGCTTCTGATTTGAAATATTACTAAGCTGATGTAACTTTTCACATATCACATGTTTCCTTTGCTCCCGTTAAATAAAGATCAAGAAATTGCAGCTTGTACCTGAACCTTACTACAAGATCTTGTATGGGTAATCCATAGATCTGAAAATTTTTATTTAGGCTTTTTAACCGACTTATAAAAAAGGAGAATGTTCTCAATTCGACTGTATTTTGGTTTCAACGTATGCCAAAATCATCGTATTACAATATATTATAATACAATGACTTACCAATATAAGTCGTTTTGTCGGCGAACGAAGCCGCGGGCTAGGCTAGCTATTATTAAAGGAGCGCCTTGCATATGATCAACTTTCTTCTTTCTACATTTTTTCGCAGACTTAGAAATAGCAAACCGCCACGGGCACACATGTCTTATGATCGCGTGCTACAAGGGCCACATAAGGATCGCGAAGTACCTGCTCTCACTGAACGCGGACGTCAATAGGAAGAGCGTGAAAGGCAACACAGCACTGCACGATTGTGCCGAAAGCGGGTCGTTGCACATACTCAAAATGTTACTAGGCCACGGAGCGACTATGGATGTCGATTCTTACGGTAAGATTTCGTTTAAAAAACTTTGTATAGTTATGTCAGAACGCCTACCAAATGTTTCGGTCATCTAGTGGAGGCTTCGTTAAATGTCACAATAATCTTCACACAACATAGCGAGCCAATCGCCGTTTCACAAGCGCGACTAATACATACGTCATTTAATTTCTTCTCAAATGTATGCAGGTTTTAGCCGATGTTTACTTTCATTGTAATACTCGTGGTATGATTAATCACTGTTAAGAAAAACTTTGGTGTACAAAACATTTAATTTCAACTGTCTGCGTTGCAGACAACTGAGCAGTTGTGGCCAAGCGGTTCGAGTGAATCACTCTGCCATCACTGCTAAGACGGCTTATTTTACATTTTGTTTGTACCACATTCTGTCTACTGCTATTGCTACTGCTGTCTGTCTATTGAGCTATTTTTCGTAGTCCTATCCTTCAGTAGGCACGCTACTTGTTCGTAACATGACAAAATCGTGAAGAAAATTAAATACTTGTTACGTGAATCGTGTGATCGAAAGGGCATAGTTTAAAACTCTCAAACGCCTTATTAATCGCCAAATTTATTAAATCGTTTCCGTTTCAATAATTCATCGATGGTTTAATATAGCTTCCTTTAGTCGAGGCCGTGTCCGTGCCTATAAACATTGTACATACCTTATGTACGTGACCTTTTCGCGATGTCAGCATGATGTTATCTCTCAGCTTGTGGCCAAAACAACTTCAATACACGTGCGTTCTGGTGCTTTTGGAATATCCAAATATAGCAATTCTATTATGTATTGAAATGTTACGTGTTCGAATCGGGGTTCATTAATTGGCTTCGCTTATGAGGCGCGATGGACTTCAAGGCTCGGCGTGATATATACTAACTTATCCCTCCTTGATTTTCGAGGTGACTGCCTTTTATGTTGTTAAAAAATATATAAATAGATACGGTCATATATGTATGTATTATACAGTATTAGTCTGGCACTGTTTTATAATGTTAGAACTCTGACGTCAAACATTACATCACGTTACGACCGCCACCTCAAGGTTCAAATTCAGGTGCTCCGACCTCAAGACCAGATGGCCGTCATAATAACTTAGAAATACATTTCTCTTGAACGTTTCGCACACCTATATGATAATCACAATCAGCTTTACAGTAGTTCGTTACAAATTTCCAGGTATGACCCCCCTCCTGTCAGCGTCAGTGACAGGCCACACACACATAGTTGAACACCTGATCAACGTGGAATACGGTCTGGTGACGCGACAACAACGCATCGACGCGCTCGAGTTGCTCGGCGCGACGTACGTCGACAAGCGACGCGACATGGTCGGCGCGCTCGCGCTCTGGAAACGAGCCATGGATGACAGGTTGGTAGCCTGACAACTAAGCTATTTCCAAAGGATATTGAATATGGATTTCCAATGTCTTATTGTATGGGTATGTATTAATAAAATAGAATTCAACTATATTGCTTGCGCCTCACTGCGTTCATCACGTATGTGCCCTCTTTACCCCGGGAAATATTTTTCGAAAATAAATATCGCCTTTTCTTTAAAACGCATACATACTCGTTTCTCAAGCATTAATTTCTTCTGAAACATATGTAGATTTCCTTTTGATGGTTTTTTTAAGTGTTATAGGCTTGTGGTATGATTATAATTAATCACTGTGCAGAAAAAACTATGCGGTCAATGCGGCTATTTTTTCCAAACCAAGCTAAGATATATTTTTTGCGCTTTGCGCAGTTAACTAAGTTTATGTTTATGTATTTTTTAAAGTTTATAGTCCTTAAATACTTCAGGGCTGATGGTGTATTGTGTAAAAAAATGCTATATAAAGTGATAAAAGGAAAGAAAAATACAGATCATTCGTTCTAGAATACCTTGTACCTCTGCCCCCCCTTCGGCGACCCTTGTGGAAGGGCGTGAGGTATTTTTATTTTAGAATCTCTGAAGATATAAATCAACCAAGTCAAGCGCCACTAATCAAACCAATAACTGACACTCAATGGATTCCAGGTTCCCATCAGATAACAGCGAGCCGATCCCTAAGCCCAAAGACATCCCGCGTATAGAAGCCTACGACTATGCCGTGGAGCCTAGCAATACGCAGCAGCTCGAAGAGTTACTGGCCGACCCTGACGCCATGAGGATGCAGGCGCTCGTCATAAGGGAGAGGGTCTTAGGTAAACAACAATTATTCGATTAGTTGCAAGAGATTGCTTTTCTGCGTCGTGATATGGTTCACTAACTGATATGGAAATAGATTTATTCATAGTCTTTCTCTCTTAGCTCTTTCAAACATTTTATCTCTGGCTATACAGGTGCAAACGTGAAAAATGGCAAGTCAATTTTATTGCTGTCTCTCAAGCACGACTTGAAGTCATACGTCTTTCAATATCTTTTCAAGGAAACCTGCATAAGATTTTCTCTCGGCGTTTTTCCTTTACCGTAAAGCTCTAGGAATGAGTATTCACTGTACTTAAGTGCAGTAAATTCTTTTGTGCGCTCGGAATCATCATCATAATAAATAAATAAATTAATAAAGAAATCATCATCATGAAAATATATACACATATTCGCTAAAGTATTGGCAAGGATAAAGGATACTTTTCATTACAAAATAATACTAATGAAATAGATTTTTACGCGGGGCTTGTTTATAATAGCCAAGTATTGTGATGGTGTCGGTACGTTGCAGGGCCGGCGCACCCTGACACATCGTACTACGTCCGCTACCGCGGCGCCGTGTACGCGGACGCCGGCCGCTTCGTCCGCTGCCGCCAGCTGTGGCACCACGCGCTCGACATGCAACGCGCCGTGCTACCGCCGCTGTCGCCGCTCACGCAGTCCTCGCTCTACTCATTCGCCGAGCTGTTCTCATACATGCTGGCTGAGCGCGCCCGGCCCCCGCACAGAGGTATACCACACACATACACACACACACACACACACACACACACACACACACACACACAAGTACACATATACAAGAACGCATACACTAACACACATCCACATACGCACACAGAAACACAAACGCACGCACACACACAAGTACCCATACACAAACACCGCATTTACACTATTGAAACAGAAGGGAAATACAAAGGACTTAGATCTTTATTATTCTCGAAACGGGCAGGAAAGACTACTGTATCTTCATGGGCAGCCTGGATCAATCTGACACGTCACCCTTGAAACTTAACAATCGCCACGCGGCAGTCACATCACAAACTGTTCTCTTTTCAACGGCTTGGCAGACCGAACTTCTTGCTAGTCGTGGCTTGACTCTATTGGCTGGCCCGATTTGGCCTGGCGCTGGCAGGCAAGAAATCGGCAGGCTTGGCATTGGCTATGGCTTTGGCTATGGCTATGGCTATGGCTATGGCTATGGCTATGGCTATGGCTTTGGCTATGGCTATGGCTATGACTATGGCTATGGCTATGGCTATGGCTATGGCTATGGCTATGACTATGACTTTGGCTATGGCTTTGGCTATGGCTATGGCTATGGCTATGGCTATGGCTATGGCTATGGCTATGGCTATGGCTATGGCTATGGCTATGACTATGGCTTTGGCTATGGCTATGGCTATGGCTATGGCTATGACTATGGCTATGACTATGGCTATGACTATGGCTATGACTATGGCTATGGCTATGGCTATGGCTTTGGCTATGGCTATGGCTTTGGCTATGGCTATGGCTATGACTATGGCTATGGCTATGGCT
>JACCPG010010918.1:0-22408 GCA_016069955.1 Drepana arcuata | reverse complement strand
AACGAGCTTGTATTTATTAAATGGTGACATTTTAAAAGCATTTATTCATTACATAAGCAGTAAGTAAGAACGTCTTATTAAACAGTAGGAAGATTTCCGGGAGAATCGCGATAATTTTTCAGCTATTATTTTTGTTAGCAACTACTCTCCGAACACAGAGTGGCAACGCGCTAGTGATACTTCGGTATCGTGAGCGTAAACAGCCTACGGTAACCGTTTCCCATCAGGTGGGCCGTGCGTTTGTTTGCCACTCTTGTTGTATGAAAAAAAGAAAAACTACCAATGTGGTATTCATGGTAAAAACAAATCTACTAAATAATTATATTAACGTTACAACTTATGTTCACAACTTATATTTTTTTACTCTAAAAAGTACGCTAAAGTTTTCTTTACCCCATTAGTGCGGTTACAAAAACGACTAAACAACTGGCTAGTCGCATTTCGCACAAGTTCTGCTTTCAAACCGTATGAGAACAAAATAGGCTTAAAGCAGGTTCTGTCGCTGTCTGTGTAAGTTCCTCAAAATATGGAAATCTGGTCTAAAATACATATACCTATATTGTCATTACGCCAAGTCCTTCACGGGGCGGAGAGAGTAGATCACCAGTTATCTAGACTATATCTAGACTTATAAATATATATGTATATAATGAAAAAAATTTTTTTTTATTTGATGTAATTATAATTAGCACACAGACCGCCAATTCTCAACCACACAACATAACCCTCTTTACTAATAACATTACGTACGGAATGGGTCATAATGGCTGCGCCAACGCGCAAATTTGCCTTAGATATCTGGTCTACATAAACCATAAAACATTACGAAAGGAGACACACGCAACCCGATATCGTGTAAAGTAGAATTGCACTTGTAAATAAAGAGTGTCATCTTTAAGTTTATTAGACAAATGGCGTGTGTAAAAGAAATATGTAGTTTGCCTACAGCTTAAGATTGAATATCGGAAACATTGAGCTGTGATAATTTCTAGGTTACCTGTCATAAAAATTATAACTCAAGACAGAACAAAATTACGCATGACAGCTATATTTCCATTCAAACGCAACTGTTTTGTCAATGTGACTAATTATCGTGTTGTTTTAAATAATTCTAATAATTAAAAATAAGTACAAAATCAACTCTTTACAATATCCATCCTGTATGGCTAAACGCCAGGTACTACGGAACATGTGTTCGTTATTAAGGCAAAGGCTGATAATTTCAACTGCACACAACAAATAAACTAACTTCGGTAGACGTTTAACTACGATATACGCCGCATAAATAAAAAATGGTATAAAACGTCACGTTATCAGATCGGAAGCGTCATAGAACTGTATAAAGTTTTATGGAGTCTTGAATGTGAATTCACGCTAGCGGAACTGATGGAAAACTGCCTAATAGTAAACATTTAAAGTTTATATGCGTTCAATTTGATAATGAATCAACATTAACTGCAATCAACATTTCTTTTCACTGTACACTTCCTGAGAACGGTTTTCACACTTCAAGGGTGATCAACTAGCATGCTAGCATGCTGAGAGTTAACTCAGCCTGTGGAGTTAAAGATGCATAATGGTGATATATAAAGAAGTATAGTTGGTTTTTAGCATATAAGGATTAGACCAGACCTTGCATTGAGTAAGCTTTCAATATCTACCTTGAGGGACCAAGGTTTGAGTCTATTTTAAGGATATCGTCATCTTAATATATCAGAGACAAAAAAGGCCACTCGTAAAGGCATTGTTTCATAAAGAATATGTATTTTCTAACTGCAAAAGTGTATTCGTGAAATCTTTAAAATATTTTATCTAAGAACTCCCCTCAACATATATCTATCAAATATATATATTTTTTATTATTAGTATTATTTCACTTTGAACTAAGGCCGCTTCTGGCGTCGAAATTGAAGAAATCTAACAAATGCTCTCAGTGACAATCTGAGCTGAGCCACACTTGCGTATGTGACAAACCGGCAATGATTAACCTTAATTTTTGTTATTTTCAATGCAGTTTTCTTATAGTAAGTGGTTAATATATTTATCTTCATTTATATATACTGTTGTCGAATCATTATTATGCAATAGATATTGCATGCATACATACACATATATACTAGCCCAGAGTATCCAAAATTCTTCCCAGCCTAGTAAATGCTGCCATGCCAAAAGCATGATACTGCAAACTTGGAGCCAGTGACAATAAAATATTATAAATGTAGGTAATAAACATAGTACCTGTGACACAGATTATGTAATATTTACTTTTATGTCCACAATTAAAATAAATGACGCAATTAAGTTCTCATTTGTATGTTGGTAAATAATTATACAATAGGAATTATTTCGTTTGTCTGAGGAAGGTGATTTTTAAACTGTTTTATTTTGTTCAATATATATTTTTTTAATTTTATAAATGGAATGTTAATATATATATCTTCACGCCTTTGCCACTGATTCCCGAAGTTTCGCGTGAGGTATATTTATGCAAACGTGACAGATCACCATCCATTAAGCATAA
The DNA here is from genome assembly GCA_016069955.1 of Drepana arcuata. Taxonomy (NCBI): domain Eukaryota; kingdom Metazoa; phylum Arthropoda; class Insecta; order Lepidoptera; family Drepanidae; genus Drepana; species Drepana arcuata. The sequence goes on along the minus strand of JACCPG010010918.1, from coordinate 19,887 downwards.
ACACATTAAAAACGTTTTCTATAACGTATGCAAGTTTTTATTTTATTTACCTAAATGTAAGTTCTTCTTTCGTTTTCCGTTTATTTCTATTTTTTTTCTATATTGGTAAAAGGCTTTGCGTACGTACCTAAGTAGCCTCGCGTTTAAACAGCTCGATCTCATTTGGACCCCCGACGACGCAGTCCGTGATCAGGAAATTGTGCAATACGTTTTCTATTACACTGTGGTTTCCTATTGCCATCGCTGTGCTCCCGGAAGCTAAATACACACAACCTCAGCTGTGTGCCCACTTTATGTAAGTATTTATTGATTTGCTATCTATCTAGGCTATAAAACACGTGTATGCGCAAGCGGTCTCGCTATACCAACTTAAAGGCTTCGACGAAACACTGTGGGTTTTAGTAAGTAAGAGTCCAAAATACCATTTTCCAGCAGAGAACGTTAACTGACTTCGCAAGTTAAATAAAAGCCCTCTATGACAAGGTAGGATTTGCAATTTAAACACAGCAGTTAAGGCACAAGAGAAATAATATTAAAATACTATAGGGGAATTAAAGATGAATTGAGAATTCCTTACATTAGGCGTATTGAAAAAAAAATTTTAGTATTATGCTGCAATGACATCCTAATTTCCTACCAGTTATCCTATTATGATGGTACTGATAAATTAAGACAATCACGCTCAAAACGGTGTTTCTAAAAACACCTAGTTTACCTAATTAAAATATACTTAGGTACTTATTGCTTTTTATACAGATAAACATGTGAAAATATACGCAAATGTTCGTGCTACTTACTGAGAAAATCCTGGATAATGTCGAACAGAGATTTATGTAAACTGGGCTAGGAACCAATTCCGAAGATTATTTTGAACGCATACACGAAACGGCTTTGTGTAATATTAAAATGAGCTTTATGGAGTAACTGTCACGAGTCCCACCGATGCAAACAACGATATCCTTAAAAAATACAACTTAGAACATAATATAACTTCAACGGGTCTACAAGTCCCTTCAATGAATTCAACCAGGCGGTGTTTGACGTTTGTCGCTAATCTTGGAAGGGACAAAAAACAGACGGGCGATTTGCTGCCCATTCTTCCACGGACCCTCGTCTCGTCCTAAAGCTCAGAGCAAGCGCGGCGCTTCTAAGCCGGGCGCCCGCTCCGCCGTCCGTACCAGTACCAGTCCAGTCTGCCGCGTGCAACCACCCGGGGCGCCCGTATCTCATTTATGTGTATTACTAAAACTTGTCTTATCGGTGTTTCACCATTTGAGTGCTTAACGTCTCTTTATCCCGTGCATTTCGAAAAGTGTCATCTTTATTGCCGGTGTGACGGAACGATTACGTGCAAGTGGCCGGGCAAATGCAGGTTTGGAACTCTTGTGGGTGGAAGAATAAACATAGCACTCCGGTAAGTTTTATTTATTGATGTTGTAAATAGTCTGTTCTTTACTTTCCTTGATGTATGAGGTGGATATACGCCAAATACTCTGTACTCTATGGCAGAAGCTCGGTATTTCAACGAGTTATGCTAATTTAACATCGCTTGGATTCTCACCGTTACGTTTTTATAATCTTCACTACCTGGAATTTAATTAAGAACTCGGTGAAAGCGAAATTGCCTTCATAGGTCAGTTAGTATGTACACATGTACAGTCTCATAAGGTCGACAATTTAATAATACCATACGGCATCGCAACGGCTTCCAATTCTCCACTCGTAAATGCGTAATATGATTTGTCTATTTTTACAAACATCAGACGGGTATAAAAAGAAGGAAACGTTTAAGTATAGCGTTTCAAACATAATAATAACAGAGTAATTAATATGTATAAGCAGTTAAATAAGTTTCATTATAGAAATTGAGTACTTTTCATGGTTGCGTCAGTATCAACATAATAATGCAAGACATTAGAGTAAAATGGGAGATCTTCATAAGGACGAATTGCAAGAGCAATGTAAACACCATGCTAATGATGAAAAGATACCTGGTACATTTTAAAAGAGAGAAGCTAAGGACTTTGCTAAATGTTAACACTAACATCCGTGGTTTTTGAACTGTCATAATGTTAACACGAAAAGGGGCGGCTATGTCTTGCAATATGCTCCGCTCGGCATCAACAAGCCCTAATGAAATATGAATACATGGCCATAGCTACCGTCATGGTTGAATCACGCCCCTCGTCGTGCTCTAAATCAATAGACCGGTGCACACGGCAAGCGTTAAGGACCAAACACTTAATAAGCGCAAAATTAAGAAGGTACCTATGTGTGAACACAAAAATTTTACTGGAAATCTGGACTGTCCCGTTCTTCATTATTTCTTTCACTGATCGCTGCAAATAGTAATTGGCAAAACATTTTTTCTATTTCTGTTCTGCCCACATTGATTGAACTAAATACGCACGAACTAAGCTTTATCTAAATTAAAACTAACTGTACAATTTTTATAAGATTGAAATTATGATCGTTTCAAATTTTACTTTCCATTGGGTAAGTACTAGATAGGAACTTGTTTGTGGCTTAAAAATCTTATAGATACGAGGACCTATGTATACAGGCATGTATAGTATCTGTGCATTATTTAAATTAGTCGGTTGTCAAAGCCAGGTAGCCTTGTTTTTTAGGTCTTGGGAATACGCCGAAATTTTGCGGTGGCTTTGCCAAACCAAAACTAGATTTTTTATAGGATGGAAAATTTATGGGCGTCGGTTCACAAATGACTAGTAGAGCATATTAAAATCTTTAGTATTAAATACATAGGCTATTCAATTGAACGTTCTTTTTTTAAAACCTTACAAGTAGGTATTTATCAATTTCCTAATACCGTAATGCCATTCATATAAAACCCCTTAATTATTAATACCTACCTGAAACATTGGACACAGTCTAAAATAAAACGAAATTGATTGCGTAGTTCGGAAAGGCCAATATGATTTTGATATTGGCCCCAATTTTCTGAGAGGACATTCGCTAAAATATAGGTAAGTACTTACCACAAATAATTCTCAAATGTTTTTGAAATACCGAATTATTACCCTGCACTGTAATTTATACAAACGGTTGCCACAGTCGTAAAAGATAACATTAATACTTGTTTGAATTTACCTTGATACCAATATTACGAAGAGGACAACGCTCTGTATGGTAAAGATAGTAATAATGTGAGGCCGCCAGTCAACTCTAAACCATCAAGAGGGTCTGGAGCTGGAGGTGTTTAGATAACTGAACATAAAGTACCGTCGCTGCATTCCACGACTGCAAGACGAGAATTAGCCATAAAGTTTTTTAAACCTTTCACACTGCCCATGTGATAACTATATATTCTAATGCTCGTCGAAAAAATACCCATAATATATGCGGAAATGTTTTTGCAGCTGCAAGCACTGTGAACCCACTTCGAGATGTTAATCAGAATGTATCAAACGGTACTGGCGTTGTAAAGCATTTGTATAACAAAAGCTTAATGGTTCACTGAGACGCTCTTAAGGAATTCCGAAGGGGTAATAAAAGTTCTGGTATGTGAGGCTTTCACGCCTGCCCACAAGCTTAGCTGGGTGTAAGTTATAATTAGTCTTGACTTAGCTATCTTAAGATACATTTTATGATTTGTCAACGGTTCATTTGATAATGTTACGAAATTAATTTCTAAAACTCTTTTCTTCGTTTGCTAAATAATTACTCAAATGTATCATCAGCTCGAAATAAAATTCTCAATGAGTTCGAAATACTATTAACTATAACCTATAATCAATAGAATAATTTAACTCTAAAACGCAATTTATATTATAATTTATAATTTATAGATTAGTCCTATAAATACTTTATAATTTAATCACTAGTTATAAACGGCTGGTGTTTCAAGAAAATATATTGGGAAGATAATTGTTGGACGACTAGTGAGGTATATGAGAGTTGATGATCCTTGGGTCTAGTGCTTGACCCTCGAGACCCTAAACGGACGGACGGAGCTAGACCATTGTACTCCGGTGGTATGATATCCATACGTGTCTGTTCGAAGATATCCTGCAGTAGTACAGCCACTCGGTACCGACTGTAAGTTTATATAAGGTTACGGCAGCTAGGTATCATCAAGAGGCATTGGCAGTGGCCAATGCTCGTCATGAGAATGCGACTGTGAAAGGGACAAATTATAGACGACATATACATCTTTCCCCCTCGCACTCGAATACTTACGACACTTCATCATAGAGCCTCAGATTTTATATTATTTTATTATTACTTTAACAATTAGCTAAGTAAAGCTCGAATAAATATATAGGATGTTCAAGGTTAAGATAAATAAGTATTTTGGTACAAATATTACTTCTCAACAGGAAACGATCCCGAGACCTCAAGCTTCACAATAAAAAATACTAACCACTGGACTAGACGGCCATCTAATATATGTCTCTATGTATTCTATCCTATACGTACATAAGCACATAGTCATAGTAGTGTTGACGCTAGTGGGCGCTCCTTCCGTACTCAATTACTCTCGGCTATCCAAACGAGGGTTTATTACATAATAGGAACTTAAGTACGTAACATATTATAATGAATTCATCGGCGATCCGGTGAAATGAGAATAAAAAATTAATCCAGCGCTATTTTATGCAACTATAAAGAGATGATTGCCGGCATTTCTGTCATCTGTATTCAGCTCACGGGACCTCATTGGAAAAATTCTTGCTCCATCACAAAGTGATTTTGAGGTCTCATGGCTGTCAGAGGCTATAGATGCCTGGTATTTGGCTGCCGGTCCAGGCGCGGAGGAACGAAGAAAGCTATCTGTCTAGAAGCTGTGGGACGAGCCGCTCAGTGTTTTGGAGTACGATTCTCTTTTGGAATCGGCCTCTGAGTGCCATGAGCGAGCCCGTCTCTTAGCTGTTGCTAGGCGGGTGTCAGGCCTCTGGCTACAAGCGTGGCCTTCAGCAAATACGTTTTTAGATAATATAACTTTTAGATTAGCTGTATATCTTAGGTTAGGGGCTAAGGTAAATGTTCCACACCTCTGTCATTGCGGTGAAGGTGTTGATAATTTTGGTCACCACGGCCTCTCCTGCTTTAGGAGTGCCGGCTGGTTGTCGCGACATGCAGCCATCAATGACCTGATCCGTCGGGCGTTAGCCTATGCTCGAATGCCAGCTATTTTAGAACCCAATGGGCTGGCTCGAGAAGATGGTAAGCGGCCCGATGGTCTGACACTGGTGCCCTGGCGGCTGGGACGGCCCTTAGTGTGGAATGCAACCTGCGTCGACACTCTGGCTCCGTCTCACCTCCCGGAGACGTCGGTGGCTGCCGGCGCAGCGGCTGCTCGGCAGGAGTGCCTCAAGCGTCGCAAATATGCTACCTTGAGCCAAGACTACGTTTTTGTGGCGTTTGGAGTCGAAACTCTAGGGCCGTGGGGACCGGATGCTCTTCATTTTTATAGGGATGTCTCGAGGAAACTCTTTGAGGGCTCCCGTGACAAGAGGGCTGGCGAATATTTCGCTCAGCGAATCAGCATTGCCATACAACGTGGCAATGCCGCTAGTCTTCTTGGCACCCTTCCGCGTGACACAGATTTGGGACATTTATTCTATTTATAGTTAGTTTATATTTATTATTACTTTGTCTCTTCTATATGTTATAAATCAATTTCCTGATGATTGTATAATAATAGTATAATATAATCTATCATTATAATATGGATGGACTCGCCATCTGTCACGTTGGCACCTAATATACCTCTGGCGGAAAGTGGGTGTGTGGGTATTACCTATACACCTCTGCCTACCCCTTCGGGGACCTTTGTGGGAAGGCGTGAGGATATATAGTATAAGGATACAAACATTCTCTAGTCTACAATATAACCAGGCATTGAAACGTACGAGTTCGAATATTAAAGACACAAATCAAACGTGATCTGTTCAAGAGCTCTACACGCTGGCATTTATTGAGACTTTACAAGTAAATTGTGTTCATTTTAACTGCGTTTCAGTGGTAATGAAAGCAATAAGCAACGGTACTCTGCGACTGGATGTCGAGTTGCATTCCTGAAGGCAAGTGCCACAGGGCGAGCGGCGCCGCGCACGAATCAACTTACCGATTCAAGACAAACAATCGCACACGCATCGGCTGCATAATGAACTGTGAATGCAAACAATGATAAGTTGCTTCCATGATGATAATATGATACTAAGCATTCGTAAAAATGCCATTGTTAATCATTTGTAACAAAGCCGATACAAAATATAATTGTATGATCACGAGTATAGAGTAGCTTTTGTAGTTACTCCTGCCTCAGCTTTGTTTGGATGTAAAAAATAATTATTATATACGATCGTGGCGAACCTTACGAACTACGCGAATGAACGAAGAAACATCCAGAGATCCACGCCCACGGACAAAAAAAAATTTTAAGTCCTCAGTGCCAGACCAGAGTCGAACTAAGTTACAAATAAAGTTTTGTCTAAAACATTTGCCCGTTACAAATACACACTGTTCTTAAACCGTGCAAATAAAAAAAACATAATTTTGTGTCACTAATAACCAAAACCAAGCACTCAGAATCGTTCTTAAAGATGAGCACATGTGTTCGTAAAGTTAAAAAACGAATGTCATGTACAAAAAATGCGGTTCATGTGGTAGGGAAGTGAACGCTTCTCATATTTAGAGGGATTAAAACTATGAGATTTTCGGTAACGTTCATCGCATAATGAAGCTCGAGGTATAAACATAGAAGGAGATGTGGAGTAGTGGTAAAAGTGTATTTTTACATTTCGCCGTTGCAATATTGTACCTGTGCGAAAAGACGCGACTAATAAGAAGCTTTTATTGTCTCGTTACCACATCATACCATACCACCAATTGAAGTGGATGTAATATTTTACGACAGCTAATTTACAAGTATGTACCTACGCTAAAATAACAATGAACGTTTCACGACGAAGTTCACAGCCGGTCACGATTGAATCGTCTACAGTCTACACTTGCGACATCAATCATTTCCGAAAATACTTCTATTAATTCCGGTGCCAACATTGCTCAGTATATATATATATATCCTCACGCCTTCCCACAAGGGACCCCGAAGCTCTCAAGCACGACTATACATATATTAACAACCTTCCTATTTACATCTTTGTGTTTGAAAACCTAATTGGTGTCATTCAAAACACAGTAATAAGAAATATTAGGCTAATAAATAACCCCTCACATCAGACGTCGTATCGTCGTGTGCATATTGCCTTAATTGCATATTTACTTAAAACCAATACTTATGTATTTTCTTAAGAATCTTAATATGCGGCTGTAGCTCAAGTAAGAATTGTTTACATTGCCAAAATTCATTCATGCAGTAATTCGAGAAATCTTAAAAATTCTCATTGAATACACTTGTGAACTAATTGCTACATTTGACTCTTGCTTGCGTATACTACCTAATTAATTATTGTGTTAATTGCAAAGGTAAACTTTTCCGATTAATCATTTTGCTGATGCACCTCTGTCTCGATATTTTAAATTGAAATTTTGTCAGCGAGCATTATGTATAACGGAATATTATAAAAAGTTATCCAATTTGTATAATTAGGTACTATGATATACTATAAGCTATATATACTATATATACTATAAGCACTATGATAACATAACACCAGTTTCTCTTTTCGTATTCGACCTCTATCGATCATTATCTGTATGTTCCTAGCAGATAATTTTATAGCTCTGAACTGAAATGCAAATGCAAATTTGACAAACAAATTTACTCCATTTTTTTTTAATACCACACGTGTGGAAAACAAGCTTACGGCCCGTCTGATGGTAAGCGGTTCCCGCCGCCCATGGACGCTTACGCCGAGGGTATCGCTCGCCCTTCACGAAGAACTCCACACTCGCCAGGGAAATCCTCAACGGGGAGTTCATTCCACAGCCTGAGCGTTCGCGGAAGGAAACTCCTTTGGCCCCGCGCTATACGAGACCTTTGTGGTTCTTAGGTATGAGGATGGAAAAATTATACTGTAGGTACATTATTATTCTACCACGTTCCAAAGTCGGGACCGAGGAGCATGTCTGAAGAGACCAATGAATGTGGTTTAAGTGAAAGAGGTCTGTATGTTTATAGAGAACTGGCGCTCTACACCCTCTGTCTGACTATCGGTCGGAGTGATATGCATATTATCCTGTAAGCTTGCTGGCATGTGTATGACTGTATTTGAATCAACCGTTTGGCGAAAAGCCTAATTAAAAATGAGTAATTAATCGATCGCATAGGTTGTTTCATTCCATAACGATAGTAACTCTACGTTACAATCATAAATGAATAATGACCTTTTTGTACACACAAAATTATACCAATAGAACGGCAGTAGAAATGCAAACATTAAAGAAGTTGTATTGTATTTGTTAGGAAGAGCAAGATTTTTAATCGTTAACATTTTAATGTTTAAGTTTTTTAAGGCTTCATAAGTACCTACTAGGGCATCGAAACCCGGTTCAATTTTGAAAACCCGGGTTTTCGGGTTTAAGAGTAATCAAAACCCGGGTAGATCTTGAAATCTTTTTAAATACACTAATCTGCGTTTATATATCGATTTCCTACAATGAGTACACAATATAAACGATGAGAAAGATTTTAAATAGAGTAAATAGTACTTTACAAATTACAAAAACAGTTTTAATGTTTAAAAAAGTGATAAAGATTTATTTTTTCTTCAGAATATCTTAAAACTTAGTAAGTCATCTAGTCTTTTTTAAATCACAGACTTACAAAGATTAGTTTTGAACATTAAATTAATTTTTTTGTAATTATTTTACCACTTTAGAAAAAAAGAGATATTCATATAATATAATAAATAATACCATTTTGTATATATTGTAACGTAACATAAAATTAACAGAAATCAGAACTGAATTATTAGAATTTCTTCTTACTTATGTAAAATGCACGTAAAAAAATTAGGGAATCCATAGTTTTGCCACTCAAAGACGAACGCAATCTATTGCAGACAATTCCAGCCGAAGAAAATATACGCTCCAGCTCGACGGTAGTAGGTGGAATAGTTGTTGTGTTCAAATGTTCATATACCAGCGATTGGTAACGCCCTCGCTGTCGCGTATCGCCATTCTCGCAGAGTGCCATTTCTACCCTCACAGTAGTAAGCAAATCGTCTGATGGACAAGCTGATCCAATGTCAGAAGTATTATCAGTAGCAACAGCTTAAATGTCTGTTTAGTTCCTCTTCATTTGTCAAAGTAGACAACTGAATGTCAATTTCTCGCAGGTCGTGTTCTGGCGCCTCGACGACAGTTTTAATAACATCCAATATTTAATGGATCTCATCTAATTTCTCCAGTCATCATCAGTAAAGTCACAATCAGTAAATGAAATATCTGTTTTAAACCAATTAAAGCTTTTGTAAAAGATAATTTATCTTTCTTCATTAATTTATTCTTCATTAATTCTTAATTAATCTTTTAAATCCGCTCTGACATGTTTTTGAAGGATGTCATCGTTTTTTGTCGGAGAGTTCTTGAAGATTTTTACCACTTTTCGTACTTTTGTAGGCAGATCTTTGCATCTAAAAGACTCCATGTAGACTGTGAACTGAAAGACTCCATAAACGAGGATTCTTTTATCAATTCAACACCATCCTCGTCATTGTCTGTAGAATTCGTGTTGTCGTTAAATTCTGCAGTTCGCAGTCTTTGAGCGGATACCGATAAAGGCAAATCTTCATCCTCGTCAAGTTCGGGAAGCCGAGCGACGTTTTCCTCGAAGCCGACATTGCGTTTGTACATTACGTCCACTATTGCCAGCTGAACGGCAGGAACGATGCATAGCTGATGGTATGACTTAAAGGACTTCCCTAATGCAACCATAAGGCTGCAACCGTCTGTGGTGTGTGGTTGTGGTGGAGCGACGATGTCATTTGTTAGAGATACTCGTCCAACTTGGCCTCAATCAATTTTACGTATGAGGCTGCATTCATGGACCCGTGAATGCGTATGAGACCTAGGTTTCGAAAACTGCTATCCCTGTCCATATCTTCTATTTTTATTGGATGTCCATTCATCGAATGATACCGAAAACTTATTTTCATCTGACAATATAATTTTTATCTCGTTGATTATTTCTAGCTTCCTTTTATCAGTCCTTGAGAATTATGTTGCGAACGGTATCAGCAGTAAGTAGTGGGTAATTTGTTGCCGGTCTTTTCAAAAAGGTACTTTAAATCTTGAGATTTTGAGAACGTTCTAAGAGGAATTCCATCAACTGCAGCCATACGAGACACCATAACCTGCATACTTGGGTTAGCATCAGTCTCATAATAGTCTGTCAACTTATTCCATTTGCTTATTATTATTATTGCATTCGAAGTGGCATTAACTTAATAAATAACAAAAACAAAAGTATAAAAAAAACCCGAAAAACCCGAGTTTTAAAAATCAAACCCGGGTTTTTTTGTAATCCTCAGAACCGGGAAAACCCGGGTTTTTTCGGTCCGGGTAAACCCGGGCTCGATGCCCTAGTACCTACCATTCGATAATAATCAATTATCCTCAATCACGTCTTCGGCGGGTTTATCGTTCGTTCGCTTCACCGCATGTATAAATTAAATCTGGTTCATTAGTTTTGGAACGTCAGCACAGTTTAAGGTCATTACCTGCCTACACCCCGTTAGGCAACTGAATACTGGATTGATAAGTCACTCCTCTCCACGGCGAATGGCTTTGTGCCAGAGCGTTGCATTTACTTCGAAACCGTTCCTTTGCTTAACATGTTTCACCAAGATCACGGCGGTCGCACGCAACGAATTAATGAGCGTATGCAATGACCTGCTTGTTACCAAGGGGACTCGGTTTGCATGCAACTTTGTACCTATTGTGACCTGAGCTTGGGAAAACTTGACTGCAAAAATAGCATCAAGTAAAACTGAATTCCGCTCCCTAATCACTTTTAAAATCTTCACGCCCTCCCATATGGATCCCAGCTCCTTTGAATTTATTCTTAACTTATTTTGAGGTTATAAAAACTCGTAACTTACCCTTAAGGCCATCACATATACTGTAAAATTACATTGCAACAATAGCATTACGAACATAATGAAAACCATATTTAGTACATTGTCGAAAAGTGTAAAAAAAGTGTAAAGCCTAAAAATGCATATTCTAAAATGCATATTCTTAAAAAAGAAAGGATCAAAAGTAAGACACTGTACAAAGCGTTAATTCAAGTATATAAGGAAGATCGAATAAGAATAAGAAAAACACGTGTAAAATTTATTCAAATGCGGGAAAGCTCCCATAGCTTTTCAAAAGAAAACAATTTTGCTGACCCAATTCAGTCCCATTACTGGAAAAAAATGACAGTTACATGTTATAATACACAACGCTTTGTATGTAATTTGTAGTTATATATAGCTAATAGCTCCTTGGTATTCCCATGAGGGCCATGAACAATGAAATATAATAATCATTTTTAGAACTTCCGTCGACATGCAGATAAAACATTACACAGTACTTCTAACATTCGTCATAAATTAATAGGCGTAGGCATTTCCGTTTTTGCAATATTGTATATTATATTATTATTAACATTGTCGTGTGGTTTTGTATAACTTATGTTTATTATCAATTTTTTTGTATGCATTTAGAAAATATTGTTTTATTATATAACAACAGACGTTTCTAGTTTATTTGTTATATCCGTAAATATTGGTATAATCTTGAAGAAGTGTCTTGAATTAAAACACCAATTTTTTACACTTGCAATTTAAATTTGCTATATTATATAATATATATAATTCGTGGTAAATGCTAGGAATAAAATAGGAAAAAACATTAATTTACGCAGACTGATGGGGGTGGGGGACTAACAATATATTGGTGTGAGATTGAAGTGAATATTAAAGTTACAAGGCGTAACGCAAGCGCAAATGTAAATATTCCGAATAGGTCATTATTGTCATTTTTAACGGCCTTTAGAAAATTATAAATTAAAAATTTAGAAAAATAATGTTAGTAAAAGGAACATATTAAATGTACACATTAAAAGTGTTAAAATAGTCTAAACTGATGAAATAGCTATCTGAGCATTCTGCAGGCCTAATGATGAATGTAGTAGCAATGTTATATGTAGTATTTTAACAGTATAAAGGTCAAACATGCCCTCCTTTTGGGAGCTGGGTGATGTTTTTCGGAGTTTTTGAATATTTAATGACTATAGAAACAAAACATATTTGAGGAGCGATTCTATTTGGCTCAGATGCTATGTTCGGTGGAGGTACGTCATTCTAATATGGTCTGTAATACCCTACACTGTATCCTCTTGTTTGCGTAATAATAGCAATTCAAGCATTGGCCTCATTGCCAGTGTGATGCCTAGCTCCGAAAATTAAAGCATTACATACTACTACGGACTCAAGTTTCGCTTGCAACGTTGCTTCAGATGGTCAGTCATCCTTTGGCCTGATCATTCACAAAAGATTCCGACACAAAACTGTAGAAATGCCCATGTAGAAATCCCCAGGCCCATGATATGGTTCTAAACCTTCAATTAATAAAGTTTTTCGTGGAATATCCGGTCAATGAAGTACAGTTAAAACCAATAGTTTGATAGACTTAGAAGCGAATCAATTTACTGGTTCAGAATATTGGATGGGTGCCAAGTTTAAGTGTGTTTATCAAACACTACGTAACTGAACCACTTTTTGTACAGAAGTAACTGTCGAACGGTCACTGCGAGCCGAATTTATGTGTTATTATTATGTGTTTTCTTGCATTGAGTTCTTTAAACATTAATCTGGAGCAGATGTTTTAATAATATCAGGTCAGATACAAGCACTAACAACAGATGTGAGTCCTGTGGCAGTACACATACATACATATATGAGTATGCAATTGAAATTTAGTTTGTAGTACGAATAATATCACAAAATAAAAGGTTTTTTTCCTTGGTCTTGTGTATTTATGAGAAATCCTGCAAAGTCAAGATTATAATCTAGGTGTCTTTTTTACATTTAAGCTAAGAAATTACCATAAAAAAACTTTACGGTGAAGGAAAATATCCTGTAGTAGTGCTTTAGTTGTTAAACAGCCATCTCTCATCCTCTTCACTCACTTCGTCTACATACAAATTTAAAACGAATGTCCTAGGACGCAAACGTTGTACATACTATGTTACTAGACATTATATGTCTCCCATATAGTAATCGCGTAAATAAGGTGATAGGGGATAAGTTAAACTAAGCGAAATATTAACTCACATAAATCAACAGTGAGAATTACCTCTTCTTGTTGAAAATATGTACATGTTTACTTGACCATTTACGCATATCCAAAACGTATAATTTCGAGCAAAATAAAGAGTGAGTCACCTCCACGAACACAAATTTAACCATAACCAATATATAGAACTGGTATGTGGTGCTCGCCTTGACCTGTGTAATTGTATTGACAATCTCATTGCGACCAATTTGCACCATAGAGAAACGATAGAACTCGTCCAATAAAGTACGGAGTGACGCCGCCGTTCCATAACGTTATTGTCCTTGAATGCATTTGCATGGAATTTAATCAACGTTGGTGCATTTCAATTTACGTAATTGTGTGGTTTAACACAATTTTATCGATCTTTACGAGAAATAAATTAATGGAAATATGTGTGTGTAATGTTCAAATCCCAGCATCTAACTATGATGCATTGTCCTGGGTTATCATCCGTGGACAATAAACAGACACGAAAAATATGACTGCTTTGGTTAATGATTGATAAACTTATTAGTGAGTGATTTACTATACGTATACAACTGATTGAGAATCGATACCAGTTAGTTTAATCAAGAAAAGCATTTTAAATTAATAAGACTCAAAAACATTCTTGATACTGTTAAGGCAAAACCAAGACTATTGACAAGAAATAGCAATGGAACGAATAAAACACAAAAATCAATTCAAAGTGCGTACACAAATATCGTTTCGCGTGATCATGAATTTGGAGGCCAGGAAGGCTTCTTTCAAGATGTTGACGTTCTCAGAACTTCCTTAAGAGGCGTCAATTTACCTCGGCTTCGACGCAGGCCAACGACCTTCGGTGACTCATTTGTACGACGTTACAACGATTAACTTAAGGAAACATCGCCGGTGCACCGAGCCAAGACCTACCCAAAAAACAACGAGGTAAAAATGAATTACCTAGCTACGAGAAACGGGAAATTATTCCGTTGCCCCAAATGTTTGTTGTCCAACCCCATATTTAAGATAGTTTTCAATCAAATCGACGTCTACTATTATTTTACTTTAGCACAGTGCTTTATTCATCCAAAATGTCTTTTGTCCTTATGAATTTATTTTGGAACATTGCCTATATGTCGATGAAAAATATATCGATGTTCAGGAAGTACATAATTATATTATCAAACTCTCAGATTCATACCATACGATATTTAGACCGACAGGTAACGATAAATCTCATTAAAATGTCTTAAATCTCTTACTAATAATGTTTGCATGGTTGCAGTTCAGGGCAGTCATCTGTCATCATTATGCATGCACTGTATATCAAGAGCGGCGAAGCGTATCATTGCAAAAGGGTTGGTATTAAGTTGTCGGAACTTAGCCACGTGCGGTAGACTTGACTTAAGTTATGGATCATTGACCCTTTCGTGTTTGCAATAATTGTAGGTCATTTACACATGCCGTTCATAAGAGATTTAAACGAAAATAAAATGCACTTACGGTTCATCCATTTAAACTAGTTGGTCTAAGCAACCATAATTCTAAGCCTTAGCCATACGACTTGTAGGATATTTCTCCATATCTGTCGTCATAGATATGTCTGTTTAATATTTTATTTACACGTTCACGGTTATTTGCGAAGAGAAAATTATTCATCTTTTGGGACTGCATGAGCTCAGACGAGTTGGTGATGATATAGGAAGGAGTTTTTAGTACAACTGTACAAGTCTAAAAAGCGAACTCTTGTCTAATGCCGCTTAACAACAAGCAGTATGATTTAGAAATGTCAAGTTAGTATTTACGATCTCCGTTAGTTACATTGTTCAAACATCCATGTAAAAACAAATAAATTGTTTATTCAGTAGCTTTACAGTTCAAAAACTAGACTAAAACAAACTAGGACTAAACTACCACACAGAACAAACTACTAACTAGGACAAAAACTACATCTAGTTTTTGAACTAGATGTTTTTGAACATCTAGTTTCAGATGATTTATATGGGTAATATTACTATTTGGCAAGATTTGGAAAATGTTACTTGTCAACGGGTATACTGTACTTCGTTAATAGATATGACAACGGTCCGTCGTTATACTGTACTTCGTTAAAAGATATGACAACGGTCCGTCGTCTTTAACGTATTGCGGTATTAATTGGCTATCAAATTAAATTAAATTGTTAATGGCAACGCGCTTGGGGAACGACCCATTACTAGCTAAACGATATGACAAACCGCGGGATAATGTAGCAATTGACTGCGCGTGGGCAACAAATTACAACTGCGACCTTTTAACTGGCACGTGCTATCTGTTACCCGCTCATGGCGACTGTATAATAATTTCATGATTGTATGAAAAATCCTGTACTGTTTTATATCCAATTAACTGCAAACGGTAACTAGTATCTTGTAATATATTTTTTATCATGCCATTGTTGTTGATGCCTATACTCCATTATGTAAATCCAGTAGAGAAAATTCGCCGATAAGCGATGAAAAAATACTCCCGTGTTTTTAATTTTGAGTAGCTCCTTGGGGATCATTAAAAAAAAATATTGCAAATCTCAAAGGCACTAAGTTCTATGTTATTATTAAGGTAATCACTATACGTATATGTATAAGAAGAGACATCATATTTTAAATTTAATATCAACAAAAATCGATTTCACAATGATTATCTTCGGTGTCGTCTGTCATGAATCGACGCAATTGTCTGCTATTTGAAATACTTTTGTTTACATTCATTTGAGAATCTCCATTCCAGGTATCATTTTCATTCATATCAATTTTGCTACCACTAATAAATAACTCGCTCGCGTTACTTGCCACGACTTTGTTTTATAACATTATCTGATCTATTCCGGTTATAAAGGTTTAAACATCACGAAGATTCTCATAAAAAAATATCATTATTGATGCAATCATCCGTAATCAAAATCAGTAAAATTTAAGGTAGGCAGGTGCAATACAATCCTATATTGATATTAGGGCTTAGTAAGGGTGAAGTGTTGCTCGCGCCAACAACTTTTTTTAGTTCACAATATTTGTGCTTTCATAGGCTTTACGATATTTACTTGTTACACCAGTGACTCTAGAACAAAATTATTGTCTGTCATAATTCACATTGTAGATTTCGGATAGCGTAAAAGCTGACAAGAAAGGATTTAGGCTAGAGCCGCAGGACGGTGTACGAAAACACCAAGTGGAAGTTGCCATTCAAATGAGAAGAATTCGAAGCCAAATGCGAAGTATCTGACATGTTGGTACAAAAATATATCTCAGGTGAAATGTATGCTCCGTAAATGTATGATAATATGAATCCAATAGTGCTTATAATAGTAGTTTGCATGTGAGAGTTAAGTTGTTGTATACAATTTGAGTTAACAAAGGAGAAATGGAGCCCGTACTGAGCTGCGGCTTATAGCCCACAGCCGAGCTGCCGACATCAAACAATTTGATGTCGTGACACAGACACCCACCGCAACCGCGGTGCAGATGGCCATTACTGTGGAATTACTTTCATATAGTCAACACCGCCGCAAATTAAACGATACGGCTTGCTACTTGTAAAGTCGTGGTTGAAGTGACAGTAGATCTTCTTGAAACTGCTAGAATTGTTCCACTTTTAATGCGCAATATAAGTGCTGACCGTATCTTCTTAGACATTTACGTATTCCTCGATATATACGAACATAATTTTTTTTTTATACAACAAGAGTGGCAAACAAGCATATGGCCCACCTAATGGGAAACGGTTACCGTAGCCTATTTACGCTCACGATACCGAAGTATCACTTGCGCGTTGCCACTCTGTGTTCGGAGAGTTATAGTGTGTTGGCAGCATAATGGGTTTAATCCCTCTGCTTCCAACACAATGTAACAATCCTCCCCCTCCCCAAGGATCTCATTACTGGAAACCTTATTCACCACGTAGTAACACAACACAAAAAAAAATAGTTATTTGGCTACGGACTTCTATAAGGTGGAGGTCCTGCCCCAGTCGGGCAGCTCCGAATTCGAACGGGAAACCCGTTTTCCCCTTCCTCTCTTTGGCTACGGACTTCTATAAGGTGGAGGTCCTGCCCCAGTCGGGCAGCTCCGAATTCGAACGGGAAACCCGTTATGCCCTACCTCTCTTTGGCTACGGACTTCTATAAGGTGGAGGTCCTGCCCCAGTCGGGCAGCTCCGAATTCGAATGGGAAACCCGTTATGCCCTACCTCTCTTTGTCTACGGACTTCTATAAGGTGGAGGTCCTGCCCCAGTCGGGCAGCTCCGAATTCAAACGGGAAACCCGTTATGCCCTACCTCTCTTAAATTTCGGTAGTGTAAAAAGTAGACCAAGAAAGTGGTGTAATCAGCACCAGCAGATATCTTTTTCGACACCAGTGGGTGTGTGGGTACTTTCTATCCAGGTCGGCATACCCCTTCGGAGACCCTTGTCGGAAGAAGTGAGGATATATATTATTATTATTATATTTCAATAACTTTGTAGTTTGGTAATTCACACGACACACGAGATAAACAGTGAGAGAGGGAATTTTCAACTGCAATTTTGCGCTGCATTGAGCATCGATTGCACCATATACTTTTTGTGGTATTGATAAGGCTAGCTTAAAGCAATATGACTTTGTAGTAGGAAGTGGTAGCGTACTGAGCTTTGTTACGGACTAACCGCTTACGTCTACGTGATTGATTTTGATATCAGATGAAGCTGGAGATATCTTTTTTATTTCAAATTCACTGACGTTCGGGGTCTTTGAACTCAATTTAGTTGTCGTTGTTGTCCAAAAACTCAAAATCCGCACGAGCTACTTTTTCAAAATAATTAGCATGTAAGGAAAAAAAGTTTCATTTTATAGAACAGCCACTGGAACAAACAATATACATAGATACAGTGGAACAAACTCACAGCCATTTATTTACACGTGTAATTGTTTTTAAATAAATAATTATTACACAATGATTTTATGAGGCATCATCCTCACCTTTTCCGATGAACCTTTTTACTTTGGCATGTCGACTGTGATACCAAAGATTTGACTAGTAAATTGTAGACAAAATAAGCAAGACCTTCTAGGTAATCGTTGCTTCACTGCTTAGGATCGTGACTCCCTTTCATTTTCTTAACAATTTCCATCCATTTGTTCCTTTCCACATCAACAGCTTGAAGTACGGAGCATACAGCTTGGATTACGGATACCTGACAAATTAAGATAGTCTACTTCGAATATTGATTCTTGCATGGTAATGCGTGATTATATTCAAGAAATATAACGTTACAAACATGTTTACCGTTTGTTTTTAACACGTCTCTTTCTCGATTACAGCAGAAACTTGTTCTAGGGTATCTCATATTATTTGCAAATTTTTATTCATCGTGGATAAGTCCTCTGTGTGTTTAAAATTTTAGCGATTCAATTTCGATGGTTGACCAGATTAGCTGTAGGTTTAAATGTAATGACTAAATAATTAATTAAATACTAGACTTTAAAATATTCAATTTATTTTGCATCCTGAGGTCGATCCCTTGGCGATTTCACCTTTAGTTTTATCCGTATTGATATTGACGGGTTTACTCTTTACATACTCATATGTTACCTACATCTCTTTATATATAACCTTAAAGATTAAGAATCACACTGATATTTATATACTGGAATTGCTTATCAATCCTATTGAATAACGTTTGACCATCGGTACACTATTGTCCTTTGGTAAAATAAAAAAAAAATAGTTTTGAAAGAAGGTTGCTAACACTAATTTATAAAAAATATAAATAGGTACCACAAAATGAACACTTCCTTGCCCCACACTAATTAGTTCATCTTTACGTAAGTCTTCAGGTTGCTTGGTAGTTAAACGTTTATTGCATTTCCTCAACCAGGCGTTTTAATTACACATTTGAGACTGAGAAATGTATTTATACCTAAGTACAACTATTCCGTACGGAAGTTATTTTTCTATTGAAATTTAAGTTGTTTCTGTGTTTGTTTTGGATTCCTCCTGGTAGTCAAAACAGTTTGCTTAATTTAAAATATTGGTTGTACGCCCATTTACAATGTCATATCATTCAAAGCCATATGGCCTTTGATATTAAAATACAAATTTGCATCCTGATAATGATGATAAAAACAAGGTTACAAACATGTATTCATCTTTGATTTAATATTATCAATTCTACGATAAAAGAACAACTATTTTTAGTAAGTCAATATTTGAACTGTGACTCACCCTCAAAATATTGATTTATATGTCGCTCTAAATCGTCTACCATTTGAATAAATTGACGGACGGATGCTGCTGGCACTTTTAATTTAAATATAATACATTAGGAAACCTTTTGCAGAACAGGTAGATGGCATAATATAGGTAATGGCAATACCATTACAATAATAGCCTAGCTCTTCTCCCACGGATTATTACGTGGGACTAAAGGATCGAGATAATCGTTTTAAAGTATATAGTATAGTTGACTTCTTCCATCGCATGAGGCGAGAAGTCTAGCTATCTCATTTGCATATCGTGACTGGACATAGGTGGCAGTTCATCGTAGTTGATGCGTATGCAGACCACGGTCTCCACTTCCGTTAATGAAACGGTTGAATCGCAGCTCGAACGATATTAGCTTCGAAACTCATATGTTTTTATGTGACTTCTCCATT
>JACCPG010010916.1:0-19504 GCA_016069955.1 Drepana arcuata | reverse complement strand
TTTTTTACTAAGTAAATAATTACAAGTATATATTTAGGTAAACGATGTTTATCGGGTGCTCATACACCTATAGCACACGCTTTGCTTAGTTCCTTCAAAGTATATTGACATTTGTAAGCCATAAAGCATTGGAGTATGTTTCCCAAAAGTACCTGGCTATAGAAGCGTAATAATTTGGTATTACCTTTATCATGAATAATTGAATAAATACGATTGCGGACATATTTATTCATGAATGAATTATTAATGTCCTGCTTAAAGTTAGGTAACTGTTTATTACAGATCTCATTATAATAGTGAAAATTGCCAATAAATGTAACAAGCAAGCGAGATACTAACCATAAAATTATAGACGATGTGCCATTATGAAATTTGCTACCGTATTTATATACAGTTACGTCCGAAGATTCATCTATAGTTTTTATGGCTATTTGAGACTCGGTTGAAACTTTCACACAAATTGATTGACTGAATGTAAAGGCAACCGGTGAAGGATTTCATCGTTGTATGTAAATGCGTGTCTTGATACACACACTTCTGCCTACCCCTTCGTACTCTTCGTAATGCCTACCTATCCGTTCTTCAATAGTCGAAAAAATACGCTTTTCTCTCCAGCACACTGGTACAGGTCTCGTGTCGCCCCACTTGGGTTTTTCACGGAGAACGCCAGCATACGTCTTAGTTATAAAATTACTACATACAGAGAGAAGTTACTAGAAATGGAGATTCATTAAGTAGGTAGATATACGAAGCGATTGAAGCAATTCGCTAATTGTGTTAATATTTATACCTGCCCGCCTAACTCTACACTGACTGACACATAACAATGTATTAAATATGGAGTTAGTAATGCGATCCAACTCATAATTTATGGAATGTTTAATGTGTACGGATTATCTGATAGTATTTAATGTATTCAAACATTTCGTTCATTCAATTCGAGTACTAGAAACCGGGGCGCATGTATGAGCGACTGATTAATGTGGATCTTTATCCACAGCGATAGGTGGTCTTGTCTAGAGAGCACTGGCATTCCACTCTCGCTGCCTACTCTATGCCCCTGTTCGGGCCCGGTGCTTGCTTACTGCATACGTAGTATAAATATTTTGATAATCCATATATTTATTGTCGCATGTGAATAATACGTAAGCGAAGAAAGTCGAAGTCGAAGATCAATAAAGTTGTATTTGTATTTACATTAATAATACGTTTGGCGTCGTCTGAGTCAGAACAGGGAAATCCAAGTGTGACAAATGACAACAAACTATTTATTTATAAACATATCCTTAGTTCCGACTATTAATCGCTCGTCAAACAAACAAAAAACGTAATTATAAAATGTATAAAACAGTGGTCACGCATAACAAAACAGCTGGATTAGTCATTAATGTCGGCCTTGAAATAAACGTCAACTATACTTGGCTAGTCTAAACTATTCCATAGACAACAATAAGGCCTGCGCGGGCGCAGGCGGCGCTTAGCCGGTACATAGGCCGTTGACCCCTAGCCGCGGGTTAAGGCACGAGATTTCTTAAACCGATCCGCTTATTAGGTATTCTATAGTACACACACTAATGTGTACCCAGCGCTAAGCGAGTTTGGTAACCGCGCTCTATTTTAGGAACGGCACTTTTAAATCTTTTTTTTTAACTTATCGTCTAGCAATTTCATATGCGTGCTACTGCACACATACGTGCTGTCAACTTAACCGTTGCGTGATGCTAAAGAAAGGTATTGATTTAGAAAATTAAGGTGCAGCTATTAACATTATTGTCTTTGTCAAGGAATTCATTCCATGTATACCATCACGCTCTCGGAGTAGGTACTTAGGTAGAGATAGTAGAGCCAGTTTATCGAGTTTATCAGACTTCTTTCGCGTCAGCCACAGTTATCACTGGTATCAGTCTCTTCATACATGCATTTTCCCATCTACACTAATATTATAAAGAGGAAAACTTTGTTTGTTTGTTTGGTTGTAATGAAAAGGCTCAAAAACTACTGGACCGATTTGAAAAATTCTTTCACCATTCGAAAGCTACATTATCCACAAGTAACATAGGCTATATTAAATTGGACCCGATAGGTGGCGCTGCGATCGTGCTATGGGCAATTCAACTTTTTCACCCGAGCGAAGCTGGGCGGGACAGCTAGTGTTTAATATAAAACAACTTGTATCAATTAAATCCTCACGGTACAGTGGTATGGTGCATTAAATCATAGCGTTGTTAAAACATAATACCTGAAAGGTCATACAGAGCCGACTTGTTTACATGGTGGAGCAACGGCTTTCGAAACGTTGTCTAAAAATGCGGAAGTTACTACGCCCGGTCATATTTCAGTGTTTCTTATTATCTTGCATTTACAAAATCTGGAGTAACACTTGTATTTGATAACATTTTTGTACAAAACATGAAGTAACGCTTTCATAATACTTACCGAAACACGTCGGTAATAATAGTAGGTTGATTATTTAATAACGGTGCGTCGTTAATGACATCGAAATCGTGGGTTTAGTTTTAAATTATATAGTTTTTCTGTACCTAAGTACTACTTAAAATCGCTAATACAGTTTTTTATATCGTAGTATTTCTCTAGCAATCCCCCTAATACAGCATGGAATGCTTCTAGATCGACGTACAAGGATTCTTGTAGGTTCGACAACACGCGAACTATATATATGTACCTATGTTTACCTTTATAGACGGCCGTCTGGTCCAGTGGTTAGAGGCTGCGAAACTAGAGCGGGTTCGAATCCCGCTGAGGGCGGATATGTGTGTGATGAACACGAGACTTGGATGTCTTATGTATTTATGTATATATATCTATATAAGTAAAAATATCGTTGTCTAGATACCATAACACAAGCTTTGCTTAATTTGGGACTAGTTACCCGATTTGTCCCGAGGTATTTATTATTATTATTGTAAGTGTGCATAGGTTCCGATAATGGCTTACCATCAAGGGTGTTTGCTGAAATATAAACAGCTTGTATAGGACTGGGAAGAAATGTATAGATAATTTGTTCCTGAATGACGGTGTCAGAGTCGCCATCTCCCACGTTGGCTTTCTTTCATATAATTATATTTCCGGCGAAATGTAGGTGTGGGTGGGTGACTTAATATATTAAATGATTTGTATGACAATTACGCTAGGCCTTAGTTAAAGGTCACGAGAGCATCGTTATGCATTCAATTAATTACCACATTTAGATACTGTTTCATAATTTAAACACGAAGGCTCTTGTAAAGATCCACTAGGAAATTAATCGAGCAACGTCCAGAAGCAATACAAATTTACGGGCACCCCTCGATATCCGAAGATCCCCTCCTTTTAGGGCCTTTAACACGGAGGTGACTGAACTTTAGACAACGCACCGAGACTTGGATGCCTGCCACTCGGATTAGTTATCACCACGTTAGATATTAACATAACAAACTCGTTAGATGACTAATATTTAATAGTTATGTTGAAGATTCCATTCTTGTATCCAAAAGTTACCTGTGTATCAATGCAGAATGCTTGATGCAGATCAATTAGAAACAAAATATTACAAACATTACATACGTTTCCTCATGACTTCACTATAAAGGAGTCAAAAATATGTCTTTATATAGGTTCTGTACAATCATTGATAAATAGGTTTGCAAGTGACTACTTAAACCGTACATGTCCACGCGTAAATTCCTCAGGTCAATGTTGTGCGTTATATAAAATTTCCTACTTTAAAATTCATGTGTTGGGTTTACTAAGACAGGGTACCCAGTATTGGCCCTATACCAAGATAGAAAATAGTTTTCAAACTTTATATGTTGAAGTACTGAAAAGTTTGATGCCGTAAAAAAAACTGTCGAAATCGTAGAATTTGTCGGGATTATCTGCTGCATATCTTTCAGGGTTTTTTATTCATTCGTTTCCTAACGAGGATTGATTCAAGCAAGTAATATATGTTTTAGACTTTGTCTTTTACTTTGAAAGACATGCAGACTTTTTGCAAATGAAAATTCAGTAATTCAACTAATATTGAAAACAGAACCGTTACTGTAGAACTTCGGGTGTGCATTAAATTTTCCCAGATGTGGTGCCTTACACGAAGTGACTGCTTAATACCTTCGTAACGCTATCTACAGGGAAGGTTGTTTACCTAAACAGTTGTTAGGCTTTGTAAGGCTCTACAAGAGCCAGTTAATCGTCCATGGCAACTTCAATAGGAGCCAGAACCGATTGTTGAAGGGCTCTCAGAGGGAACTGCAAGTATCGATGACCAAGAATCCAATTACTGCCCTCGTGAGGTCGCAAGTTAATAATCATCTTGCAGAGTCCCTCACAGAGTAAGCAGTAGATCATCAGGTTTTTCAAGATTTTCAGACTTCTTTCGCTTCATCCGCATCCCACAGTCCCCGATTAAAAGTATGTACATTCGAAAAAAAGAAACCCCAACGCTTGTCCATAAGTGGATGCTGTGCATATCTCGCCCGTTCGGCCAGTGACATTCCTCTCGTACGAAATCGAGAGTCGCTGAACTGGCAATGCAATCTGTTTGAGATTTTTCGATGTAAAATTTGTTTTGTTTTAATTAATTAATGAAAGACCTTTATCGTAAATATAATTCGTGTAATTTACAACTAGATTTATATTGTCTTTATGTAAGTAATAGCTCTATAAACTATTCATTCAAATGCCATAGTAGCCGAGTGGTTCGAGTAGTCGCCTGCAGCGCAAAGGTTGCAAGCTCGCATCCAGACTGTATCAGTGAGGTTCTTATGAACTTAATTATAGTGATTCATCACACAATACTTTCAGTTGGTTCATTTTATTGAACGTGACTGTTTGTTTGATAACTTTGGCAATAATATTAAAATTACATGTCACCAAATTCCAAACAAAACGAAACTTGATTTAGTTTCGATAATTTGTTACCAAACATATCAGTACAATGCCTGTTAATTTGTATTATAAGTTACGTTAAGTTAACAACATTGAATGAGATGTTTAACTTTGATAATCACAACAACACGGATCGAGCTATAAGCCGTTTCTTTACTCATGTGTTATAAGTTTTCATACGCGAGAACAATGTGTTAATAAACTCTGTTTCCGGATAAACAAATCAATCGAGATTCGAAACTCTTGGTCGCGGTATCATGTAACGCGTATAGTGAGTGGATGCCTACGAAATCTTAATAGTAAAAGAAGACTAGACAGTTATTCCGTCGGCCATAAATAGAGTGGAGAATTTGTGCGATTTCTGTCAATCAACGCGTTCAATCTGGTAGTATTAACGATGTCAGCAAAAGGCTTCTATCTTATGCAGGACGTATTTAATGAATGAATGAAAACAATTCATACATTTATAGCATGATCGTTAAAAAAATATTATACGGCGTGGATACATGTTTTCATATTCGTCGTATAAAAGACTAAAATATGTAAGTTATTTTTTTATAGAAAATTCAAAGCAACGAATAATATAGCTCACTTTTTAAAATTCGCTTAGAAGAAACGCATTCCAACTGCACCGCAGATGTTTTTATAAATCGTATTTATAGAATCAAGGACTTCACTTCATTCCGTTCATTGTATTATTCGAGCCGTTATTGGTTTAAGATTTATTTACATTGTTAACGGGGTTTAAAAAACATACATACCACTTTTTGCACATAATCTAGTGTCATAAATTAAATGCGGGTAGACCTCCAGAGGCACTTCCCCTTCAGGAGAGCCCCTTGGGAAGACGTGATGATCGTGCTTGAATAGCGGCGAAAACTCGCCATCTGTCACGTTGGCACCTAAAATATATCTGGCGGAAAGTGGGTGTGTGGGTACTGCCTTTACACCCCTGTAATCCCTTCGGGTACCCATATGGGAAGGCTTGAGAATGATACCTAATAAACTCTATCAAATGCTCATTGATCAACAATAAGTAATGGCTATTATTTTTGTAACATTTCTGTAGTTCAGTCCAGCGCAATCTTTTTGACCTCCCTATTTGTCATTACAGACAATCATTATTTTATCTGACTCATGTATGCTACTGTTAGTATTCCTGTTCCTCCCACTTTCTTTTCTTCAAATATATGTATGTTTATAAAGATGCCTATAACGTGGCCTATTTATCATTCCCCGAAGTAGCCTGTCTTCTATTCTTTTTTCGACTCTTTAGAGCGTGTAATCGTTCTTTATCCTTTCGGTTTTAATAAATTCTCTCGATACAGGATACAGAGGTGATAGCAACTAATGTACGAATAGCTATATAAGTTTGGCCGTTTCTTTCGTAGTGCTAGTTCCGGCTAGACGCTAGTCACTTGCATGTTGGTTGATGTTATAATTCCGTGATAAAATCTCGACAAACAGGCCACCATTGCAATTAATTTCAGGCGATGTTACGATGGGTCTTACGTGCATCTAACGTTTTATGTTCTGAGTAACACGTAGGGAGAGTGATGTTTTAGAAAAACTTTCTTTTTAATTTATGTGTTTCCTGCTTTTTACAGTTCCTCAACGTCATGCTTTAAAACGTTTTACTTTTCGAGAGTGAAATTCCGTTGCACAGTTCTTATTACATTCCAAATGTTGCCACCAATAAGTGGACCGGCAAACTTAATGTTTATTTCGGATTATCTGTTAAGAGCACATATAAATCATTATTCTATGTTGTTGGCCGATTGTCAAACTGATAAAGTTGGACCGCTGTTGATAAAACAGCTTTTCCGCATTAATATCTTATTATTATTAATATTATCAAAATAATTAAGCTGAAGCATAACAAGCGCTTATGCAATACTTATAACGTAATAAGGCCCTGTGCATTTTAACGAAGGTATGCTCATTGCATCAGTTATGTAGCAGGAATGTATTTTAAGGCATGTTATGTATACGTATGTTTGAATCACATATTTACAGTTATATGACAATTTATTTTTGTATTAAAACATGGTAAAAATATCACCAAATGAATATTTCCGACTTCGTGAATACACTTCCCGACCAGTCCTACACGGGATAGGCAGAGAGAGTTGAGCGCCAGTATAGTTATCTCTAGACTTACGGGCTTCTTTCGTTTCATTCGAAGTTACATCCACCCAGAGCTTGATACATGCTCATCAGTTTCGAGAACTGTTGACGAGCGATGATCGATTAGAATTTGTTGGCGTTGTCTCTCCTGCCCCTCCGTTATACTATTTGATTGCAATATGCATTAGAAAATACATACATATCATCACGCCGAGTCCCTCACGGGTATGCAGAGAGTGAGAGGGCCTGTCCTCTCGAGTTACAGGCCTAAAAATATACTCGTAATATCTTATATCCTTACTTAATAATATAAATGTTGATGTAAGTTTGTTTGTTTGTTACGCTTTCACGTAACAACCACTTAACCGATCATCATGAAAATTCTCTAAGGTATTGGAAATAATATAGGATACTATTTATTACAAAGAATATTTGTGACGGAGGGTAAAGAATTATAGATTATTAGTTGGATCAACACATAGGATATGTTTTATTCCGAAAATAAATCTAGATAAAATCGTCCTACTTAATGAAATCGATTTTCCGATATCCGATTTCCGATATTTTTCGAATCGATAATCCTATATCTATATCCTCTCCGACCGCCACATCACATTCTTTTTATCAATATTCTGTATCAGACCTAGACTTTCTAATATTTGTTTCACTCGCAATAAATGCTTTCAAATTTTCAAAGCCTTAAACTATTTTTCCTGTTAACGTGATACATATTGTATTATTTACTGTTTTACTTACTACGACTTACTAACGTAACCTAATTAAATTAAACCTTTTGTAAATCAATAAGATGATTACTGAGCTTTGTCGACTCTTGTTTGTTGAATTATTTGCTTTGGCTTCTCGATTAATAACGCTAAATAAGTGTATGTACACTTGACTATGTTTGTATCTATTTCTACGATCTTGTTAGTTAGTGACACCAACAACACCACAACCGAATTGCTCAAAACGAATTGTATGAGTCACTGGCTTAATGATGTATCAACATCTATGAATCATGCAATTATAATTCAGTCCGCATATAAGGGACCACGAAACTTCACCTCATCTGCTGTAACTACAAGGTCGTCAATGCACACGTTGGAATTTAAAATCGCCAAGGAAAGCCACTCGGAAGTGGCGTGCTCGAAACTGGTAGAAAGTGCAAGTTGGAATAAAATTTACAGCCCGTGGCAGTACCATAACAGTCTATGTTAATTGGAATCACCAATTACTTGTACGCGGCTTTCCACACTCAGATACACCATATACACTTGTAATCACTGACCCACACGCTATGCAATCTAGGAGTTTTGATGTGGAGTTTGCATCAAGTGCGGTGGAAAATTTTCCGCTCAAGTGTGCCTCTTGCGCTTTTTTAATTTATTTGCTTTTGCATTTTCTGGTGTATATTAAGAACCCAGGTATAAAGTTCTAGAATCCCTCGTTGATGTTTTTTGTTTTTCCCTTGATTATTTTTGTTATTTTTATTTTTATGATTGGTAATTTTGTAAGTTTATTTAGTTAGTTACATATTTGAACATTTGTGATCATGTGAGTGGAAACTAAGGCAAGCCTTTCGATACCTACGAGTATATCACATCAAGAGATTTCGAGAGAATATCATCGAATTGGACAAAGCAAATCCATACTTAATTATTAATAGGCTAGAATTGAGATTCTCTTATATTATTGGTTACCTCGAAGGCAATGTCAACAGAATCATGATTGTGTTGTCAATTGTCTTCGCATCAAAATTTCAGGATTTCAAGGATTCACAAAGGGATAAACTCGAGGACTTTTCTACGACACGTTTTTTGTAGTACAACGTGTGCACTACGCAGTTGGGTTACTAATTACAAATACCATCAGCCACCTTTATAAAGTATTAACAATATTTAATCTAAAAACCTTAATAGTTAATTAATTCGTCACTGTAATGGTTTAAATAATCATTTTGCAATTAGGCAGCTTTTTATCTTAGCTGAAGATCATTTAGTCTTAGAATAACATTTTAAGTTGGTAGTCTCTATTCTTAGTTAAGAACTGACCAATGTAGTTTTAGCAGCTTATTGCTGAACCACGCATTTCTTAAATTATTAGTGCTTGCAAAACATTCATGATAGAGTTAAATCTGAAATGGAATCTTAACTCATTGCTAACAAGAAAAATGCTTAATAAATTGAAGAGAAGTAAATCTCTAGAGAATGCTAGATCTCGCAAGCCTTTCCATGCAAGGCA
Source organism: Drepana arcuata (assembly GCA_016069955.1). Lineage (NCBI taxonomy): Eukaryota > Metazoa > Arthropoda > Insecta > Lepidoptera > Drepanidae > Drepana > Drepana arcuata. The sequence continues at coordinate 10,252 of JACCPG010010916.1, read as the reverse complement.
TGCTCATATTAAATGTTAGCTCTTAAATAGAATTGCACTAATTCCCTGCGAATTCGAATCGATACACAATTTTGAATGTGAGGCGGCACCCTATTCTGGTATTACATACAATTTAGGAGCTTGCAAAAATAGTAACTCAAATTTCTTGATTAAAATATATATTTTTATTTATATCCTCACGCCTTCCCACAAGGGTCCCCGAAGGGGTAGGCAGAGGTGTATAGGTAATACACACACACCCACTTTCCGCCAGAGGTATATTAGGTGCAAACGTGACAGATGGCGAGTCCATCGCCATCTCTCACGTTATTTAAAAGTATTAATAATGTATTTTTATTAAAAAGGTACCAAAACGAGTTCAATTCTAAATATTCAAAATCCAGAGTAAGTGGCAACGTATCAGATGTCGTAAGACTATAACTGGACTGCAAGTGTAAAAACATAACGCGTTCGAGTCGACTGCCTCCATCGCCCCTCTTGCCTAACTGAAAACCAGTAAGGAATTGAACGATAAGAAGAATACAGAAATCGTTCAATCTTATTGTATAAGGCAAAACGTTGACTTCGTAGTACGACAGTGAACGGATTGGTCGGAAATTGCAAAAAGCCAAATTTAATCTATGTCACATATAATATATATATATATATATCAATCAGACCTGAATTGATGACTCTTTACTAGGTAGGCATTCATATTAGTTCTTATAACACCAAAAAACTGTCACGAACGTAAGAAGTTACACCCACTTGAAATTTTAACGGTCGTGTAGAATTTATGATTTAGTAAAAGAAGCAAGCAAGTTTCCGGTCTATGTGATTGTGAAGTCGCGTGCGCAGATGGGTCGGACGGTGCATTGCGCAACGATGCTCGGAAACTCACAAAACGGGAACTGGGTACAGTGTAAGTTGTAGCCTTCTCAATCATCTACATGTATGCACCAACATTTCAATGGCCCGACGCATGCTAGAACTCGTTTCCGATAATTATTGTTTTTGCTTGAGTTTGTTCCTCCTCGCTTACCTGTAATTAACATGTCATTGTTTACTTATAAACTGTATGTTTTTACTTAATAGAATCATTAAGAGAATGCATGGAATATTACACGTTTTTAGTGTCAACCAAGTTTTTTGTTTCATATACTCTTCTAGATCAGAAAGAAGATAACCAGGTCGTTACTCCCATTACTAAAATATCCTTACTGCTATAAATAACACATTTGGCACCAACAACTTCATGGCAATGTTATTTTTATAGTTAATGCGAATGTGGTAACAAATCCATTCTAATGGAAAAAATGGTCTCGTTTTACTTATGTTTATGTATGTAGAGAAATTCACAAATTATCATGATCCGAAAGCATTTTTGATTGATGTTGTGTGTAATTCGTACTCGCTCGGAGAAGAGAAAGAGCCATCGTCAGAACCAAATCATCATGAACAAGGTAGCATGACTGAATACAATTAGGCCAATAATGATTGTGTAGTTGTACGAATGCTGATCGTCATTTTCAATAATAACAAACACATTGTGCAATCCCTTCTCAATACTCTATCGAAGATACTTTCATTTCCGAACTGTGCTCGGATACATGAGACGCAATAATTGATTCATTCGCAGAGCTACTATTTCCTTGTTTTTATGTAAGCTTACAATGATAGAAATTATTATCAGCTCGCAGACTTAGGGGTAATCATAAAGGTAACCAAGACACTTGCCAATCTCGATAACCAAAAGCATCGAAATTCGGCATAAAAAGCAATGACCTTGTCGCATGGTAAAGCTGATACAATACCAAATTTTTTTTTTCTTATACAGACTGCCTCAAATAATCGGACAGTTTCTGAAAAAGATTTATAGATAGAGAACAACGAAACTAAGCAAATAAAGAAAATAAAAATTAAATTCTAAGTCGACATATTTTAAACCATATCTTCCACATATAAAATCTTACACATATAAAATTGCCGTAACGAGAGAGTTAAGTACCAGTAGAATCTAAATACGTTTTTTTAAGTACTTTATACTCTTTCTGGAAAACCCTGTTTCGGACCGAATTCTAATAATGGTGTCATATTGTTATCACAACACCTTACAACTTCTAGAAGACAATTGTGCTTTTTTGTGAGACACCCTGGATGAGTAATAGTATTCTTCAAGTAAAGGGCTGCAATGAAAAACAATAAAACGGCGTTATTTTATTGTTTGACTCTGTCGAGATATTATCCGCGGAGACAATTGCAAATGACTTATTTTCGTCCCCAATTCTTTCTCGGCGCCTCTGAACGAATAGCTTTGAAAATGTGTTAAAATTTTTAGCAACTAATCAGCAGGCTGGGTAAAGTTAGTTAATTTGTAATACTGGGTATGCTCGAATGTGGGTTAACATCAATCTAAAATAGACCGTAGTCAGTCGTCCGGCGTCCGACTTTGAACATAGAATACTATTGGATGTGGCTTATTACTAGCTAGAATTTCTCAGTATCTACTCATATGGATAATATTCCTTCGTTTCTTTTTCGCCTATGACGACGTTCCGCAAATTAAGACGATTGTCAACTCATCATCACAAATTTAAGAGCTGGGCTCTTGTCGGCGTCTCTGATGCAGTCCCCTCCATTCGTTTCTGTCCAGCGCAACCTATTTGTCAACTATGAAAGCAAAAATATGTACCTGTATTCTAGTCTACTGTCTCCAGTATAAACGACAGTACTATTTTTCAGACATGATTAAAAAGGATATTGTCATTGCATACCTAGCAATTTTATTGTCATTGCGGCCATGTTTTTGCTCATTTGCTTTTGTGACAGTATTTTAAAATTTAGGGTTTGTTATGGTTCTTTTGTTTCTTGTTTTATTTGCGTCAATTCTAACTCCACGTCCGAATATCCGCAGTGTGATGAACTCACTTCCGTTGCCGTCGCGTGTACTAACTGAACACACTTTGCAACGTTATAATATTATGTCATATGATACAGTTTAAGTTGTAGTAACTCAATAGTATGCGTCCCACTCGCCTACTTATCAGTTACGCAATATATATGAATATAATATGTATTTCCCTGAATTGCATGTTTTGCTAGCACAGTTTCTTTTATTTGCACTGTTTAGTGCAAAGAACATTTTTATATAATGTAATAATATTACTTAATTTTCGCCATAATCGTAATATGCTAATACCATCTGCATTCGAAAGTGAATTAAGCGTATATATGCGGTCCTAATTCGCATCTCTCTGTGGCAAAGTATAATTTAAACAGTTCAATTCATTTATATTCAAAATGGAATACCACCGGTTTTAAATGCTAGAAAGTGTACGTGTCTTTAAATTTCAAATGCTTCTTGTTTGCTCGTCATTCGTTTTGGCTGTTATTATACTTATAAACTGTATAAATGCTGATATATATTGGTGCTAAACCAAACATTAGCACTCTGACACTGCACACTTCCAGAGGTGGCATAACTTCTATGCAATACAAGGAACACAATCAAATCGCCATAGCAATTTATTTGGAATTAAACTATATTAATGTCTGATTGGAATAATATTAAACCAGCGTTTAGTTTGTAGCCATCTGTCTTGTAAGACAGTTCCCCGAAGTGAAAATAGCGATATCGATACTAGCGTACAGAGTTACCAATACATTAAATTTGGAGGTCACGACGTCTAGCATAACAGTTTGTACAAGTTTTTGAAACCGGTCACCCCACGTGCACTGGAGTGTAAACACCGTGTGTTGGCGCAGGTGGCCCTCGAAGGATGGGGTACCACCCATTGCGTGGCTGGCGATCGTACACACATAACTGCCGTAGTTAACGACGCCTTTAGACCTGCTCAGCTTAATTATGACGTTGCTTGATGACTTTGCAGATTAAGTTTCTGGTTTCACAACAATACCGTGATCCGAGTCGCCTTTGTCACTTGTATCAGCCCAGCTCTCAAATTTCCTTATCTGTGAAGATTAAAACCCAGGTATAAACTGTTTTATAAAGAATAGTTGATCTGGTACAGCCCCAGGACATGAACTCCTAAATGGTGATTGTTTTCCAACCAATTAGCCGTTTTTACAGTTTACAGTTGCAAAGTACTTCTTGCCATAAACTGATCAAACGAACCTCATAGGTATCACGCAGTGAACATTGGATGTCACTTATTCCAAGGTGATTTTAAGAAATCACCGTCTGTTGTAAGGACGACTAGCGTAACCCAATTTTATGGGTTTTTAATGTTTAAGTTCGTAACAATTCGATGGCTAACTTTCCAATGAATCATATATATCACCTGAAGATCTTAATTTAGATTTAGATGCTACAATTTTCCTAAAAATTAAAATTTTTGAATGACAATGACGTTGTCCTACCGTACGTAGTTTTTATGTACTTATACTTAGGTTTCAATGATAACATCAACCTTGGCGTCAAAGGGCGCGTGTCCATAGTCGCAGTGGCATTGTATAAGGTTTTGTGTATGTGCTGACCGCATTCTCTCAATGTCACATCTGTGTGCCTTGCCCTTCCGTTATTCGGCCATCTTGCACGCACCGGCTAGACGATATGGCGCAAGGTCGCCAAAACAGAGCTCCGATTGATTGGCATCAGATATATACGAGAAGATATTTAAATTCAAAGTTATTTGCCGTTGATGATAATTGGTTCAACAATCCAAATAAATTAAGAACCGCCTTTAATTGAATTGGAATCTTGAAATAATGTTTTTTAATCTTTAGTGTTCCCTTAACGAAAATATGTCACTATAATAAAGTAAAATAAAAATATTTTTTATAGACAAATCTAAATTTCAGATATTTATTACCAGAGCCGTTTTATCTCGTAGGTAGGTGCCGGAGCAGAGTATTCATGACGGAATGTTAATACTTTCCCCCGTTTTTCATAACCGACTTGATATTATATTTTATTAACAAGTAATAACTCCGCATCAGCATCACGGTCGATACGTACTAACATCACCTTCTATTTTAGGATGTATACTTTAGAAATCAGGTCGACTGAACTATCATCATTGTAAGCTGTAAAAGGTTCCTTATTGAACATTTGTTAACATTCACCTATTACATGATCAGATTTATTTGCTACATCCTTCTCATTGTCCATTGTCAAGCACTTCTGTATTCGGCAGGATAATCATACTTGTGTTACTCTCAAGGCTATCGCTATCAGCTGCATCACGTTTGCCTAGTTTCATCGGCAGGTAAGTTTCTCAATGCGGTTGGTAGTCGCGACAGATGGCATGGTCGCCCACACGGCGCCACGCGCGTATCCATATAATGCGTTGATGTTATGTGTGGTTACATAGGACGCGATAAGCGTGTAAAATACGCTCTTTTATTACTTGAGGATACCAGATATAGAAATTAATATGGTGCGTTTCAGAGAAATCTTTAGAGCTCATTAAACGGTGTGTCGACAGATATCGATAATTATCATTGAACTGTTAACCTTACCATTAATTTGTAATTTCCAAGCACTGCAGTCGTAATTAGTGTCAATCCTTTCATCAATGCAAGAGAAACAGCTCATAAATTATACATTACTGGTTGCATATGAGATTCCAACCTTGGGTTACATTGGCTGAATGCTTTCATGATAATGTTAGCATGCTAGACGTCTTTGGTCATGTACGACTGAGTTGCTACTTTACCCATTTGGATATGCCAAATCTTACTTTTCAATAAGATACTTCTAGTTTTAGATGATCAAAAACATTTTATTTTAATAAATTTTTTACATATAATTTTTTTATGATCAATATTTTTTCTAACCAAACTTTACTCTTTCAAAAATATTTCGTTCCCGATGCATCAGTTTTAAACACTCAAATCGCTCTCATTGGGACCTTTGAATGGAGGCAGAACCGAGGCCGAGTTTTTACACCCGGTGTCTGTTTCACGTGTGTAGGTTTTACGCTCATTCTTGTGTGATACAACTAGGATAATTATGTTTGGCATTACTTAATACATATCTCCCTCTATAATATACAAGTTTCCTTCGTCATGGTCCGTTGGTTAATGACGGTATGTTTATTCAATCGGGCGAAATTTAGAAATTTTCGAGTCAGCTAAGTAATTCTGTTGAGTTTAAACCGGTTTCTGAAATTATATTTAGATTGAGTATACTGTATATTTACTTTGTATGTAACATTCAATATACCGTCATTATTAATACCAGGTCTCGCGGAATAAATACTTTCGAGATTATTAATTAATTTCAAAACTATTTCAATGAATTAATACCTATCTCCTCACTTTCATTTCAAGGCTTTGCCATAATTATCTTAATGAATTAAATATGTATTAGTCTTTTCTCCTTAATTATATGTTGAATATAATATCGTACATTTAATAAGATTCCAATATTCATGAAAACCAGATCAATAAACGGCCAATGTTCCGCCATTTATTACAAAGTGTTTGACGTCAATGAATGTAAGCGATAAAGATAGATTATTACCCTGTCGTATGTATGATTATTTATATTTTAGGAGGCGTGCAGATGAGAACAAAGAACCCTTATCATACCAAAGATAACAATTGAGTATCACGTATCATACTTTCTTTATTTTCACTAAAATATTTTTATGAAGTAGTAAACTGTTAACATTCAAATTTCAGTACGTAATTTGTTGGAGTATGTGGGCTCGTTGGCAATTATTTGCAAATGAGTTTATTTGCTACGAAAAGAAAACACCGAAATATAATTGATTTAATAAATACGCAACATGGAGTATTTGCATAGCCAAAAGTTTCGAGAACAATCTAAACTCAAATCTACATCCATAATTCAGGTCGAAATTGGATTTTTAAAACTCAAGTACATCAATTATGTTCACTTACATAGTCCATTAAACTGGCGAAGATTCGCACGAGTGAGTTTATTACAGGAATTATTTAAGGTCGTGTACTGCGACGTGATTTTTGGTCCGTTTAAAAAACCCGTCAAGATCTGTCAACGTTGATATCAAATTTGTATAGTAATACTACGCATAGTATATCTATATAAATTTAGATTTGAGAGGCCCTAAGGACATTTCTCCGCTTGAATGGCTTGTATCAGTTACATTAAGAGGAAGTTTGTCTGTATCAAATGTAAGTGTCGATCGATTCCAAATTTTGGAGTTTGTTGTAAGCCAGCACAAAATTCATTTTCCCTGACAATCCCAGATATTGTTTGCATGGCTTTTAGATCCATTAGAATCCATCACTGAAACTATACCTTTATACATATTATCTGCTCCGGAATAATTGACAATAATTTACGAATTCATCGTGGGATTGCTTAAGTGTTATTTTTTTCTCATATCATCTTCTTCATATTCATCTTCTCATGTCAGTGACCTTCTGGTATGAACGATGTCATCTTCAAGTCACTTTGTCCCATTGTACGGAAAATATTTAAAACCAATTGCATGCCTTCCAATTGCATGCCTTCCAATGTCACAAAAAGACTTCTTAAACTTCGGGTTCTTTTGATCTCACATTTTATTGATCCACAAAAACCTTGAAAATTTTAATCGTAGATCAATAAAATCTGATAGACTTGACACAAATAAATCGTGTTCGCCAATTATAGCCTTATCAATTAAATAACAGGTTTTGGTTTTCTACATCGGACAACTTGTACACAAATATTGTACCTTTGATCCATTCGTTGGAGGCATTTGCTAAGGTTTCATCGTATTAAACAAATAGTAATCCGATTTGATGAGATTTCGTACCGCATTAAGCGATCAGCGTTTTGGGAACCCGGCGTACTGAAAATACTGTACTGATCTTCAGGCTAATCCGTAAGGAGAAGCTAAACTAGATATAAATTTAGGTTTTTGGTCAAACGTTGTTGCCATATATTTTTGTTATTTCTTATAATTTCTATTTCATCTCTGAACGTATGTACAGTTACCCTCGTTTCCTAAAGCCCTTTTAGTACTTTGAGTTTTTATCTATGGTACCTGATACTTTTATCACGTTATTCCTAGGTGGTACAAAGATATCTGGAAAATATAGTTTCCTTTTTACATACATCACGCCGTATCTCACGGGGAGACGGATAGAGTCAATGCTAGATCTCTCTAGACTTACAGATCTCTTTCCCTTTATCCACATTCAACAGTCTCCATATACGCTCGCCAGTTTCGAGTATTCTCGAAATTCCCATCCTTGAGTGCCTTTATGTGCCACTTCTTCCAAACACTTTCGCATTGTACTTACGCTTCGTCAATCATTCTTCACTCATCCTTTCTAACTGTTTTCGTCTATTACAATTCCAAGTACACGCTGTTATCTCCACAGTACAAGAAGAGCAGATATTTGCGTACACTTTCTTAGTTTAAATCAAGATAACAGGCGAACAGTATGACGGATGGGCGAGTCGAGAGGCGCGTGATTACATAAAACGTGAAAGTATTATGTCGACCAATTGGAAAGATCAGGTCTTGAATACGCATATCACCGTTATACTGATAATGCTGTTCTGTAAGGCTATTGGTGTGAGTGTCTACAATAAGTACATAATCGTGTGTATGTGCGGGTGCTTGAGCGTAATGTAGGCAGTAAGGAAAGAGACCAGTTACTTTTCATCACGTGAGGAATTCATCCTCATACCTTGGAACCACAAGGTCTCCTACAGCGCGGTTTCAAAAGAGTTCCATTCGCAAACGCTCAAGCTATAAAATGAATGCTCCATTTTAGGTTTTCCCAGAGATTACAGCATGGAGTTCTTCAATAAGAATGCGATGCCGTTGGTATTGTGGTGGTGTTACCATCAGGTGGGCCGCGTTTGTTTGCTTCCTTAGTGGTATAATAAAAACCTCACATCCTATCCCTCATAGGGTATGGAGAGAGGAGAACGACAATATCTTTTCAATTACATCAAGTCTACAGACGTGAACAGTAACAGACGACGAAAGTTTTTATCTAAGTTCTTAAATGATACTTGAATATATATGAACATTGTAGGTTGTTCAAATAATGCCTAGATCTTAGGCTTTGTCTTGCACCATATACAACGTCACCATAGCATGAGCATTGATAAACATTATAAATAACTCCATTAACCGCATAATGTAAGTAGAGAGCAAACACGCGACACATTATCAGTGATAATAATTACGGTGAAGCCAATACATGAGGAGCTAATACAGTTGAATGCGACGTGGTCACATGATGGCTGGCCTCGAGCTCACGAAGTGTAACTAATCTTCTGCTCGGTGGAATCTGTTACGAACACAACTGTGTTTATTTGTACCCACTTGAATAGCATCGCCCGTATGTTTACACACAAATTCTCTTGTATTGTTCCATTTTTCACAAATAATACAAATATGTATAAATAACGTCGAATGTCTCTTTGTCTTTGAGAAAAACAAGCGACAACTATTATTCTGCACCGTCGGCGAGCGATGCGGTTCACGGATTATGTCTGTATTTTAAATAGGTACTGAGTCGAGCCAAATGTGCAGTATCACGTTTAAATATGATCTGTGCTCTTCCAAATAACAATTATTTAATTGTGTCGTTTCTTCCTACATCGGGTCCATTTTTGCCCCCAGCTACATTAATCCATCACCCCAATATAATCTCCCCTGGCTGATGCCAATCTCATAAAATTCCCGTCAATAAAGCTTAGTAAATCGCCTTTAGGAAAAGTAATCCGGTATTGATAAAATTACTGGAACATTGGTATGGTCTGATATAACCCTAATTTTAATTATCGCATCACGCCTAAAGGTATCCCACAAAGATAAGGCATAGATTCTATCTTTCCTTTTTCTCACTATTTTTTCATTCACCGAAACATGACTTAATCTTAGACCACCAATCGGCCACCACGGCTTCTGTAATAACTCTTATATTAGACTTTAATGTATAGAAACCCGGACAAAGAGCTTTCTTACCAGATTCTATTTAGTACATTTCTACTTACAAAAAATGTGGACGTAGTAGAAAACACTCAAACATTTATATAATTCATTCGTATATCGACGACAAGAAGTTTTTCAATTTGAAAAGTTAAAGATAGTAGAAATCCGTATTAGAACAGGTATATCGCATCGGTGTGGTCATTTATAATGCCGCACATAGCATAGCGATGCACGATAGATTATATGCATTAAGTAAATTGGACACGTTTTAATACTAGGGCTGAAGAACTTTTTGGTAACTATATAATATATAACATACTAATATTATAAATGAGAAAATTTGTGAGGATCTTTAGAGCAAAACATTTTGAACGGAATTC